>VOPJ01005889.1:0-10657 GCA_014673585.1 Semibalanus balanoides
CGCTCGTAACTAAACAAAAACTGAGTTGACATTAGCGCATCAAGAACAACCAGGGAGGCTGTGTATGTAGGGTATATATTTCACAAAGCGAATTTCTGATAAGCCATAGGCTTATACTGAGTTGGTATTAGCCAGTAGTTCTATCATGCTAGTCGCGAACAGCCACAAAGTTTGATTAGATGTACTAGACAAGGCAGGAAGCTACTTGTTTAGCCACAACGTCAGTATCATATGCTGCAAATTGAGCCTTTTATGCCACAAAAGCAGGTAAAGATACCAGAAACTGAAGTAAAATAGTAATAGTTTTCAGATGCCACAAAAGTCTCATGAATTACCTGAAGAATCCGCAAAGTACCATACACGCAGCAGTTTGCAGCAAAATGGGCATTTTATGCGACGCCAAAAATTACCCAAGATATATCATGAGGAAAACTTTTTCACATACTCATATTTGTCTCGATAATTTTGCTCTCCGAACGCACGCCTGACCATCGCTGGCCAACGGTCCAGACCAGCCACGGCCCCGATCTCCACCGTCCCCTTGTTTTCGGACCTCTTCCTGGAAAGCTGGGGTGCTTTCGTCGCCGAGCAGACCGCTTCAAATAACGGAGCCGTTCCGTTACCCCTTCGGAGCGACCAACATAACCTATGACCATTGACCAGCCACCTGTGGCAAGTACACCAGAGAATCCCCTGAACGCGGAACTGGCCAGAAAGACGGAAACTCTTCACAGAGGTATTGAAATATGACCCTTGTCGGCAGTAACGATTGCGTTCTGTATTCCATTTTACGGCGTCTGGCGTCTGCAGTGTCTACTGGGTCCCAGTCAGGGGACTATATAGAAGGTAGTTTTGCCTTACATCAGGACAATAGACAGAAAAGTTGGAACTTTAGTTTAGTTATTTATGCCTAATTTGCATCAGATTTGGCGAAAGTATGCAACGTTCTCCAAAGTCGGCCTTCAGGCAGTTTTTCTTCAGTAAAATTTGTAATCGAGCAAAGGTAAGAACGCTGTGCTTAAAATACTGTCCTGGCCAGACCCCTGTCCTGGTCAGACCCCCAGTCAGGCCCGGGGAGTCGCAGCACCAAAACAGCGGCCCCTCCGCGCACACAGTGACATGACATTCCTGTGACCTGCGCGGCCGGCCGGCAGGGCACGCTATAATGCTTCCGAGGCGTCCAGAGAGGGTCATACTGAACCCCAGATAGGGAGAGGGGCTGCTATTAGTGGCCGAGAAAGACTGTCAACAGTGGCCGAGCAGGCTTGGTTTGGCTGCTGTCTGAAACTATTTGTTAAATTTAACCAATTTATCTCAACACTGGAAAATATCATTTTCGTTTTCAATCGATTACCAGTTAGATAATGACTGTACTGGCCGTGTCACACCGTATCACATCTTGTCATCGCTGGTCGTACGGTCCAGCCACGATCGCCAATCTCCCCGTCCCCTATCTTTCGTCTGGGACCGGGGTGTTTTCGGCGCCGGGCGGACCGCTTCAAATAACGGCACCCTACCGTTAACCCTTCCCCATGTGACCGAAATAGCCTTTTAAGCGCCATCCTGAACAAGGAAGAGCCACCATGCTGCCCGAACCTGGTAATGACTAGAAAGACGACAACGGTGCCAAATAGGTTGAGTGATTATTCTAACGGTATTTTATGTTTGTGCCAGCCGTATGGCGGCATCTGCCGGTGACATGACATGACCTGACCCTTCGCTGGTCCGGCGTGTTCGTAAAGGCTCGCATTAGCCTCGAGACAGACAAGTTGTCAGCCAACTGCAGCCGACAGTGGACTGGGCTGGCTGTTGATTAGAGATAAAGATGTTTGTATTTTTTGTATTTAGGTTTGTTTGTCTATTTGTATTTGAAAGTAATGCAGGCGCGGATCCAGGATCTCGGTCAGTGGGGGGGGGGGGGTTGCAATACAAAAAGTTGCGTCCTCCGAACAAAAAGTTGCGTCATAGGCGAAACCCGGCTCAGGGACCCCACGCGCCCCCTGGATATGCGTCTGTAATGTATCCACCAGACATGTGCCTGGATCCTGGTATCCAGCTGATATCCGGATGTATGTGTCCCTGTCCTGTGTCCCGGGATCCACATGAGACACCAGATCCATATACGCAATGACCCGAGGGATCCACAAAAATCCCAGATCCTGATATATTTTATCCCTTGGGATCTACAGTTTACGCCAAGGGATCCAGGATAATCCTAAATCTGCATGCATTTTAGGCAGAGGAATCCACTTGGATCCAAGATACCACATGCATTTTATGCCGAGGAATTCACTGGGATCCCAGATCCAGCCTTTTAATCCATGCACAAGTCTGGAATCCATGACAGGAAGTGACAAAGCAATCATAGAAGAAGGTTAAAAGCTAATGATCCATGCGCGATTTGGTCTTGGATGGTATGAATTCGGTCCTGTGTATATCAGCTTTTATACTAATAAGTCATGCATGGCATGAAGCAGACGGAGCGAGTTATTTAATTTGTGTCCGACAACTGATAAGCATTGTTGTTTGTTGCAATAGTAAAACTATAGTTGCCTGCACCTGTCTGTGTCTCTTAGCTATTTTTATTTCTGATTCTGACCTGCGGAGGTGAATTCGAAGTCAAAGCACGTGCTCAGGGGGGTGTCATCCCTATCTCCGTAACTTGTCCACACATACTTACAACGTCACCCTTGTAGTCCATTCTGGCGCTGGCGCTTACGGTCGGTTCAAACATTTTTTTTTCGCAAATTACTGTTTAGCAAATAAAGATACAACAAATATTTTGATGTCATCGTGTTTGTCTTATCAGGACGCGTCGATTTATACCAATTTTACGTGGTTTAGGTAAAATTCAAAAGTTTGGAAGTTTTCAACCGGCACGGCGCGAGTTATGGGTCTGGAGCAGATTCAACACAGCTGAACTTTGGTGATCTCTAGTTTCCTCAGTATTTACCTGATCCTGAAATGATCAAATCATTTCTATTTGCCTTGTAATGAGCTTTCCTATGCTATCTTTGATTTTTATGTAACTTTTAAAATATAATAGCTAGACTCTCTCAAAATAGCACTAGCTACAATGGCGGAAGAGGCCGATGGATACACGTGACGTCACGCTCTGACGTCATGATCCCGTACAAATCACCGGATGTACTCAAAATACCTATTGATATATGGCCTTGCACGTGCTTATTAATCGACCGGTATTATATTTTGTGTTTATTTCATTGATGATAACAGTTTCTGTTGTGTGTCAAAAAAATACATAGCCTATACCATGTGATATTTTACGACCAAAAATTATCAGTTTTTATTTTATAATCTCAGTAAGCAGATGGTTGGAAACGGGATTACCCTTGAAACCCACGCAATCAATCAATCAATCAATCAAGGGCAAGCAAGCAAGCAAGCAAGCAAGCAAGCAAGCAAGGTGGATCTCCACAATGAAGATGAAGATTTTTATCGGTAGGGGCCCTTTGCCGAGGGGGCCCCTGGGGATGCCGTGCCCCCTTGTCAGATGTCTGGTTGCGTCGGCTGTGCGGGATGTGTATCATACCTTGGAGAGCACTTTTGATGATCATGGCCACCATCAAAGACTTTAGATGGAAAGTATGGCCCATAAACTAAAATATCTCGATTTTGACATTTTACCTGACCGTCACCTGACATAGGTATGACCTATTTTTTAGCATGCTTTAAATTTCTCTCATTGAGCACTGTATGAAGCTGCCTTGCACGTCTCGCTGCGATTATTGGTTTTGAAGATAACCAGGGGCGTTTAACGCCCCCCCCCAGTCAATAGTGTTCAGAGCAGACCCCAGTCAATGCAGGGTTAAAGTTGTAGCATATGACAGCTAGCGAAATCCTGGTCTTAAATTAAAAGTGTTTTCATTCATCATCCATATGCATTTTGAAACATGTTCTTAATTGCGGGACCGTGTGACGAGGATTCCGAAAAACTATTATAGGCTACTGTTGTGCTTTATTGTAATTGTGTTGTGTTTGAATAGAATTAAAACTTTTTGCACAGCGTAATTGAATTCACAGAACACGTCACCTACAGAGGCTATAATTATGTATAATTACGCAAGATATTTGCATGCATCTCCAACATCAGTTGTGGCGATAGGAGACAGAACATAGCGCGCGGCTGCTTCCGAGTCAGGACGGTCTCAGGGGATGCCCGCCTGCCCCGCCCCGGCTCTGTCCCACCGGTGGCGTCCCCTACATAGCCGACCCGACCCAGCACCGTCCCACCACCTCCGTCCCCCTGCACAGCCGACCCGACCCCCTGGATAGCGCGGACGGACACATATGAGCCACCGGAAGGGATGACTGGCGTGGGCAGTGACCCAGCGGTGACGTCTGTCTCCGCTTACCAGACTCAGCGTGAAAAGGACCGGAGACGGCTGACCAGAATTGACCTGCCGGCGATCCCCGCCCCCATCCACCTCCCTTCCCCAGTAAGGGCTGTGGTCTTCAGGCCGTAAGTACGCGGTAAGGTCTCGAAGGTGGCTAAACAAGTAGAAGGGAATACACTAGATCGTGATGGAGTGAGGTTTGGTAGAGTCGAAAGTCTGCCAGTTTTGAGGTAGGAGTATTATGTTTAAGCCTGAGGTTAGAAGCCGAGTGCCTAGGAGAGCTCGGAAGCGTAGGTGATGACCGGGTAATTCTGGTATCAGATAAAGGTAGACGGTTACATCAGCGTCTCCAATCTATAAACAAACTTAGTATTTTATTGACACTCCTTAGCGACATGGGTGGATAATGTATTATGTAGTATGGCAGGTGTGACCAATAACAAACCAACTTTTGATTTGACTTTGTAAATATATATTGTGCACCAGTTTTATGCAAGTGTTTAGCGGTAGCTTTCGAACACTGCTGTGCTCTTCGTCAGCCTGGTTGGGGTCACATTTCAAACACTCAAAACAATATTTGAAATTATAAACACATCAGCACAGATTCATTCCAGCGTTTCAAACAATTCCGATCTTTATTTTATCAACTGTTGATTGGCTGATGTTGACAGTAAGAACCACGACCGAATATTTACTTTTTGTAATATGATGTATTTGGCATCTTGTCAGGCTATGAACTTGAATTACAAAGAAATATTCTCCTAATAAAAGGTCCTTTGTCGTCACCAACATTGGAAGCGATTCTCCACTCATACTCCGCTTAAGGTTTAGGGTGTTAAGGCAGTGTTTGTCTCATTGTCTGATAGTGAGTTGTAATTGTTTGTGGACGACTTGAGTTATTCAAGTAGTTATGTACGCGTAATACCACATTCAGAAGTAAATATTTTACTTTGTGTTAGGGGTTTTAGAAAGATAGTAGAGCTGAGTGACCGGTGTCCTACGACATCACCAGAATAGCCAGAACAGAATGTATCCCGTCCGTCTCCCTTCAATATTACGTCTTCTAAAGCAGTTCTCAATATTACATCTTCCATAACAGTCTTTGATATTACCTTTTTTACGTTAATGTTCTTGCTGCAATATTCTGTTAATAATTAAAAACACCACTCTCTAACGGCGGGGGACGATAACCCGTCCTCCCGTCTGCCCTTGCTTGTGACTTAACATTTTACCAATTTGAAGCTCACATTTGACATTGATGTGAACATTCCGGTATTCTTTCATCACACGATTTTAGTCGAGTAGGCCCGTCGAACCTCTGCTAGATATGATCCGTGCTTGAATCGATCCTCTCGTTTAATTCGAGCATCTTTGGTTCTGTTCAGTGTGTGTAGCATAGACAGTACGGAAGCTGTTCTTTATTGGCTGCTTTGACAAGGAGTGTTCTCAATTGGAGCCCAATACAGGAGTAAGCTTCCCCAGAATAGTAACGGACCTATTAACCTTTCGTAACTTTATACTCTGAGTCCGTTACTCCGTTACTCCCGAAATAGAATGGGCCGTTGTGAACAGGACGAGCACCACTAGCGGGGAAATTATAAATAGCATATAAGAAACGATCTCTTACCGAAAAAACTAATCTTAGGTCATTTGAGGTCAGTGACCTTGGCTGACCTTTGTAATAACATGATCCTAGTTGAACGTATTATTCTGTAAAATGTGATGACAAATTTGAAATCTGCGTCGCAAAATGCCCTTAAAACTGCCGCTGGCCTCAAAGTAATCTCAGGGCATCGGAAGCCAGTGAACTCGCTTGACCTCTGAAATGGTCAACAGAGGTCATGATCTCAATGGAAACCATAAGTGTCACCTGTCATTCCGTCATTGACTGGAGGAGGGCGTTTTACGCCCCCTCCCCACACTTGACGATTTGTCGTAATAACTCAAGAAAGATTAGTGTTATCAATGTAAAACTCTATTTACCTACCTGTACATAAATTTGACGTCTTCTAAGCAAAAAATGGAGCGATTTCCTCAATTCATTTTTAGGATATAACAAATTTAGTAACTTCACTTCACACGATTTTGACACAAAAGTCAACTTAATTTTAACAGACAGTAAACAAAGATAATATATGTTAATTAAAATGCAATCTAAGAACTGCTAAATGTAGAAAAAGACAAGAGCCGCAAAATTATTATCTCAGTTTTGTTATCTCTTTATTTAAAAAATGACTACAACATTGAAGATTTCAAAGATATTGAGACAACTAAACGGAATATGTGTCAGATTACCATATTCAAACATCTTAAACACGATATGTTTTTAATTTATCATCATTTTTGACTAAGTGATGGCATCTTAAGTACTGGTAACTCACCATGCTTTTTATAAGATACAAACAAATCAATGATAGCACTGTATTTCTAAAACAAAACTGGTCTGTTATCTTTCTGGTTCTAAAGCAACATGTCTGTTATCTTTATTTTAATAAATTGAAATTTTTGACATTTTGTTGACTTTACTTTGACCTTGGCTTAACAATTAATTTATGTACATGCATTATGGTGGTAAAACAAGTATCACTGTTGAATTATACATGTGAAATGATCCATAAAAGATGTGTTGCATGATTTTTGCTTATATCTTGTATATGGTGACCTTTTGGGACCTGACCTTGACTTTTGATATTTACCAACATCCTCACTTTCGATCATGCAGAATGTGTATCATAACTTTGAAAGCACTTGGGTGATAATAGTCGCAATTGAAAGCATTGGATGAAAAGTATGGCCCATAAACTGAAATACCACGAGTTTGACCTTTGCCTTACCGTGACATGAAATGTGACCTCAGTTTGAAATTTTCGAGCGTGCCTTAGATTTGTATCATTGTGTGCTTTCGAAAGCCCTCTTGTGCATCTCGCTGTGATCATTGGTTCGGAAGATAACCAGGGGCGTTTAACGCTACCACCCAACCAATGGTGTTCAGATCAGACCCCAGTCAATACCGGTTTAACTCCTGTACATATGTTCCTGAACAACAAATACTTGGAAAGTCCACAAGCTGCAGGCATCGATATTACGGCACGCCAGTTGCATCTACTGTGACCTTGATAAACAGGTTGTAGGTCACGGGTCATGGGGCAGCAGAAGTTTCAAATTTGCAGAGTACGTGTCAAAATGTAATAAAGAATGGTACTGAATGTTTCATTGCAATCGGTTAATAAATACGGGGGTTATTCCTGAAGACGAAACATGTGGGGTGGCATCCAACCCCTGCACTGGCTGTTAAGCTGAGGAAGTGGGTAACGGGCCTAAGTAACTTTAACTTTGTCGCAAAAGTAACGAAGTAACGAGTAACGGAACGAATTTATGAGTAACTGAGTAACGAGTAACGGAACTGAATTAATAGTAACAAGGCCCCTGGCCCGTTACCCACCACTGGGACCTCTGGGAACGTGCCTCGAAACTGCAGTAATATGAGCACTCAAAACAGTTGGAAAAAGTAGTTTTGGCAGGACATATAGTTATAAAGTGTTAAGGTTTAACGTGCAATGGGGAAACAAATGTAAGTGCTTACAAGTCCCAACTTTGAATGATGCTGTTTATTTTTATTTTTTCTGGTATATAGTATTCATCTTAAAGGCCAAACATCATTTTTGAAACGTTCGAATCCCATTACAACTTTTCCAAAGAGGATATAAAACTGAGCAGGTTAACCCTATTCCCTGCGGGCGTCCAGAATTACGTTAACCTGCGGGGGGAGATTCCGCCCCCCCCCCCCCAGGATCTCGAGAACCGCTCGGCCGATTTCGATGGGACGAAAACATTCGATTCGTCGTGACGAAATCTTTCTTTTTTTGGATCCAGAATTGCTTTTTTCTCTAAAAATGAGGGGCCAAGGGGGCAAAAAATACGAAAATTTTTTGGACTGTTTTTTGAAAGGTCATGTGGCATGTGATTCGACTGATTTGCATGCAAAAAAAATGTTTTCTGAGCTCAAATTCATGTTCCTTTTAATGGGTGAAAAAGAAAAGTACAAAATCGAAAATCATAGGAGCACTCAGGGATAAAAACTGGGGAGAATTTTGGATGAAAAATATGTGTTTTTCCTTATTTTGGGACGTGGGGAAGTCACATGTGGGCTTTGTTGCGTATGTTGTTAAATGTAACAAATTTTGATAGGCCGGAATTCAGGTAAACAACGTGGGGGGCACCAATGGTGCGGAACGCCTTTATCATCTTGCTTATTTGAAGTTGGGCTAAATTGACGGAGAATATCGCCTCCATTTAATGTTACTGAGGCGCCTCTGCCCCAAATATGTATAATCCAATTAGTATGTGTACAAAAGCATCGACTTAGTTCTGACGTACTTTTATCACGCAACTACGAAGGAAGTATGCCCGCCGCACACCCAACATCGAAACGCCTCCCTTAAAAAACATGACCCTGGAGCCGCCTCTGCTGAGCCGATTTTTTCAAAATTTTCACAGAACACGCGTCATTCATATTTAGGAAAATTCCGAAAGTTCCAAGATGATAGACGTAACGGTTCAGAAGCGGCGGGCGAAAAACTACCGGTGGCAGAATCTGCCCCCGCAGGGAATAAGGTTAAACTGGGCAGAGAGCAGAATGAGCACTCGTTTCGATAAAACGTAATGATGAAATTAGACTGTCAATATTTTCACTTGCGTATATTTGATTAAGGAAACACCAGAAAACATCCTTCCATCATCCACTCTGAATAATGTCGAAAACAACATTCCGGCTAACGTTTGAGCATAATATGTTTAAATTCTGCTCTGTCTTGTTTGTCAAATCTCAGCTAGGCTTGACCTGTAAAACTTTCGTACAAACTGCCACTGGTCTGTCTATGCCGCTGCAAGTCTGATATGTTCGGCACTGTTCAGGGGTCGGCGGGGGAGGGCTCTGTACCCAGGGGGACCCCGGTGGTTGTCCCCCTGGGTGGCTGGTTAGCTACTGTCAGTCGGTCCCCGATCGCCCCCCCCCCTCTTGGCAGGGTGCATCAGTGCAGCCCCTGAGGCAGCTGACCTCAATGTGGCACGACGGACGGGCTCACATCTGGCAGCTCCCTCATATCGCTGCTATAACATGTCCGTGCGACGTGTTCATGCTATCTGTAGCCGTGCGGTGGTGACGGCAGCTGCCTATGGGACTGCAAGTGTCGGCCCGGACGGGTCACAGGAATGTCCTGATCGGGTGGCGCGAGGGACCGCTATTCTGGTGCCCCTGCTGCCAGGGCTCGAGCAGGGGTGTGATATGGACAGGGGTCTGGCCAGGCTTGTTACGTCATAGTTCACAATTGATAGTTCATCATCAACCTAAAGCATTTCTCACTTGTTAATTTCTGAAAATTAGATTTAGCTTAAAGTAAATTGCATCAAATGCATTGCGCAGTGAGGAAACTTGTGAGTAAAATTATGATACACTCCCTGATTCTTTGTCTACAAAAAACGGACGTCTAGGTTTCCCCGACCGGTCGCCAGTAAAAAGCATTATCATGACTGGGAATTGTCTGATATTGAAGTCTGAGGAAGGTGACTAGGGAGGCAGGGCGAGGGAGGCGTAGGATGACATGAGGTAGTCCTGGGACTGTCATCATTCTGTCAAAGCTGTCTTGGCTTGGCAAAGCACTTCTCGCCAGCACCAAGTAACTAGTACAATGGCGCCTGAAGGTCTTTTGATCTGGCACATTCGTTGGTATAACGGTACTCAGTGACCCCATTTGAAGCGGCCTGCTCGGGGACGACAACATCTCAGTTCCGGGATGAGAGCCGCAAACTGCCCCCTTCCCCCCGTCCAGGGGGCCTGTGACTCGACCGCATGGCCAGAATGAACAGATGTGTGACGTTTCTGCGGTCAGAGGGTGTCAAATTGCTAAACTGGAAACTCAATATGTGAAACGTTAACCAGTTAACATTATATGTGTCCGGCAAGGCCATGGCATCACCGGAACCCTGCCTGGACAGGTGGGGAGGGGCGGAACGATGCTCAGCGTTCAGACGTGATTTTCAGGACACGTGTGGTTCGTCTCCCAGCCCCCGGGCTAGCATAGACAAGCCTTTGCAGCCATCGCAGCACCGTCAGCGTCAGGTCAGCCGGCAGAGCTCCGTCAGCGTCAGGTCTGCCGGCACAGCTCCGTCAGCGTCAGGTCAGCCGGCACAGCTCCGTCAGCGTCAGGTCGGCTATGCAGCTCCGTCAGCGTATACCTACCTTTAAAGGGACACTGCCACCTTAACATTATATTTGAGTTGAGATAGCCATTTTGGCTGCT
>VOPJ01005890.1:0-18190 GCA_014673585.1 Semibalanus balanoides
GGACGGGACGGGACGGGACGGGACGGGACGGGACGGGACGGGACGGGACGGGACGGGGCTGGCTGACCCTCAACAAAACCAAGGCTGTCTGCTAGTACCCCGGCACGACTAAACAATACGACATAGCTGATCACTTTGGCTATCCTCGGAGTACCATTGCATCCCATACAACACGTCCACCTATGTATGTGCCGATAATGACAGCCTCGGTCACACTGCAGCCTCTTACGACCAGGCATGAGGAGACAGCGCGACCCCAGGGCGGCTGTCCCTCTTACTTCATATATATGTAAATAATCTGTCATCTTGTCTGTCTGTCCGTGCGCACCGAATTTTTAGCTTATATAATTTAATTGGAAAAGTTACGTAGGTTTGACACATTAGTATATAAAAATATATAATAAAAAATAATTTTCAGATCACATGATAACATCTACGTGTGCATTATTGTCCCCTACATTTCCCAACATCAAACGGTCCTCATACAAGTTAAGATAATGCCTGTGGTTGGAAAAATAACACTTACAAATCGTTGATGCATGATACCGCTATCTTTCAAGCGGAACTTCAACTACGAGTACGGAAGTGTCTTTGAACCCCCAGACTGGGCTAGTCGAACACGCCACGTGTCGCAGTCAGCAAATATGACACAGGTGGCGCTGGTGTGCACATTAACCGCAATTGGGGGCGGTGATTACTTGACGGGTACCTCGGTAGCATGACGGATAAAAACGAACAAATTGTAGCCTGTATACATAAATCGTCCAGCGGAGCGGACGATAGCACTATTCACCAACTGCTGCAATCGAATGGCGTTTCGAACCCGACCGCATCGCCGTCGTGACCGGAAGGTGACAGAGGTCATATCCCACCCTGCCCCTGCACCACGCCATCCCTGTGATCGGTCCACACAATCAGTTCTGTGATACTGTAGACATTGTGGATATAAGTGGAATTGAGCGCTGCCCAGTCAGCGACAGAACGTGCCGCTGCCGATTGGTGGACGTCTCGAGACCACACTTCTCACGGTGTACCAACACATTGATCTGACAACTCCTTACCTGAAGCCAGTCAGGCATTCCATGCCAACGCATTCGAATTTCGAACGTCATGCTAGAGTTTAACAACGTCCTCCGGTGATTCAGTGAGCACAGCAGGTTGGACTGCTGAATGCGGAGACTAGCTGAGCGCCAGCCATACAGCTACAGAGCCTCATCACCAGCGCCAGCCATACAGCTACAGAGCCTCATCCTCATCACAGCGCCACCCATACAGTACAGAGCTCATACCAGGCAGCCATACAGCTACAGAGCCTCATCACCACGCCAGCCATAACAGCTACAGAGCTCATCACAGCACCAGCCAATACAGCTAGAGCTTATACGCACAGCCATACAAGCTGACAGAGCCTCCTACCAGCCCAAGCCTACAGCTTAACAGAGCCTCAGATCACAGCACCACCAATACAGCACAGAGCTCAATCACCAGCGCCAGCCATTACGCTTACAGAAGCCTCTCACAGCACCAGCATACAGCTACAGAGCCTCATTACAGCACCAAGCAATACAGATCAGAGCCTCATAACAGCATCCAGCCATACAGTACAGAGACTCATAACCAGCGCCAGCCATACAGCTCAGAGCCCATCACCAGCGCAGGCCATACAGCTTCAGAGCCTATCACAGCGCAGCCATACAGATACAGAGCCTCATCAACAGCACCAGCTACGCTTCAAGCCTCATCACCGCGCCACCATACGCTACAGAGCTCATCACCAGCACCAGCCATAACAGCTATAAGAGCCTCATCAACGAGCACTCAGCCATACAGCTACAGAGCACTCATCACCAGCACCAGCATCCAGCACAGAGCTCATCACCAGCGCCAGCATACAGCTAAGAGCCTCATCACCAGCGCCAGCCATACAGCTACAGAGCTGCCACAGCCCACCTACAGCTACAGAGCCTCATACCAGCGTCAGCCATAAGCTACAGAGCTCATCACATCCAGCCATACAGCTACATGACCCTCATCACCAGGCAGATACAGCTACAGAGCCTCATCACCAGCGCAGCCAGTACAGCTACAGAGCTCATACAGCACAGCCATAAGCTCAGAGCCATCACCAGCACAGCCATACAGCTAAGAGCCTCATCACCAGCGCAGCCATACAGCTACAGAGCTCATCCAGCAAGCGAATAGGCTCAGAGCCTCATCACCAGCGCCAGCCCATACAGCTTACGAGCCTCATACAGCACAGCCATACATACTACGGCTATTCAACCAGGTCAGCCAGTACAGTACAGAGCCTCATCACCAGCGCCAGCCCATACAGCTACAGAGCCTCATCAAAGCGCCACCATACAGCTACAAGCCTCATCACCAGCACAGCCATACAGCTACAGAGCTCTCACAGGCCAGCCATACAGCCTACAGAGCTTATCACAGCGCATGCCATACAGTACGACTCATCACCTAGCACAGCATACAGCTACAGAGCTCATCACAGCAAGCCATACAGATATCAGAGCCTCACACCAGCAACAGCATACAGAATTACAGAGCTCATCACCAGGCAACATACGCTACGAGCCTATCACCACACAGCCAACACCTACAGAGCCTCTCACAGCGCCAGCCATACAGCTACAGAGCCTCATCCCCAGCGCCAGCCATAGCAGCTTACACGAGCTCATCCAACAGCACAGCTACAGTACAGAGCTCATCACCAGCGCAGCCATATACAGTACAAGAGCCTCTCACCAGCGCCAGCCATACAGCTACAGAGCCTCATCACAGCAAGCCATACGCGTAGAGCCTCATCACCAGCACCAAGCCATTACAGCTACAGAGCCTCATCACCAGCACCAGCCATACAACTACAGAGCCTACATCACCAGCACCCGCCATAACAGCTACAGAGCCTCATCACACACACCATATCAGCACGTGCCTCATTCAGCGCAAGCATACAGCTACAGAGCTCAATCACCGGCCAAGCCATACAGTAACAGAGCCTCATCACAGAAACGAGCCATAAGCTCAGAGTCATCACCAGGCAAGCCATACAGCTACAGAGCCTCATCACCAGCGCCAGCATAAGCTACAGGCTCATACCAGCGCCGCCATATCCAGCTACTAAGAGCTCATCACCAGCGCCAAGCCATAGCAGCTATCAGAGCCTCATACAGCGCCAAGCATTCGCTACAGAGCCTCATCCACCAGCGCCAGCCATTTACAGCTCAGAGCCTCATCACCACACAGCATACGGTACAGAATCATCACCAGCACCAGCCATACAGCCTACAGAGCCCATACAAGCGCCAAGCCCATACAGCTCAAGAGGGCTCATCACGCACCACCTACAGCTACAGAGCTTCATCACCAGCACAAAGCCATACAGCTACAGGAGGCCCTAGATCACCAGCCCAGCCATGACAGCTACAGAGCTCATCCCAGCGCCAGCGATCAGCTACAGAGCCAATCACCAGCGCAGCCATACAGCTACAGAGCTCTCACTACCCAGCCATACAGCTACAGAGCCTCATCACCAGCGCCAGCCATACAGCTACAGAGCCTCATCACCAGCACCAGCCGAGTTGCCGACACCGGCCGCTGGGAACTAATGGTAACACTTGTCGTGTCCTTCTACAACAATCCTACTGGGTGCAAATCCACATTAAATTAATAAAACTACAAAAGAAAGCCTAATGTCCCAAAGCAGATCAATAGGTAGAATAAGTAGCGACTGCAATACAACGGTGTTTAACATCATTACGCACATCATAACGCAGCCAAACACAAACTGAAAAGTAGCCATACAAAACATCCTCCTGAAATCGATCACTTGTCTTAAAACCAACTCCAATCGATTGGCGATCTGCCCACACTTTACAACATTGACACTAATGGCCCAGGGTTGCACACGGCCTTTCAGCGAGCACTACTCTAGCTGGTGGCACAAGCAGAAGCTGTGACGATGGGCCCGCAGTGCGACAGGGGCGTGCCGGCGGCAGGGGCAGACAGCCGCTCCAACTTACTGCCAGACGGTCCGTCAGCGCGCTACACGGTGGCAGAGGGGCGCACACTTAGTGGTGGTGGTGGTGGTGGTGGTGACAGGGCAGCAGCTGTGGGTGGTGGTGGTGGTGACAGGGCAGCAGCTGTACAGGCCGGACGTGGTGGACGTGATGGTGGTGGTGGTCAGATTTACATATTAGGCGGGTAGGGCGGTCAGAGTTGTGTCATGCTATCAGAACTGTTACCTAGCATGACAAGGGGGCCGAATCTAATAGCATGGAGCAATCCTGAGCTCTCATCTCCCTCCCCCGAATAGCTGAATTCGGCATCCACACGGGTTACACAGGTCACACACGGGGTCATACGGGTCACACACATCAGGTCACATACAGGCCACATAAATACAGGTCACACACGGGGTCATACAGGTCACACGGGTCACACAGGTAACATACGGGGCCAAACAGGGTGAGGACACAAGTCAAACATCGCACAGGTCACACGAGCTGCTGACACGAAGTGCCAGGGAGTGACGTTAGCCCGTCTGTTAGGAGGCGGAAGCCAGGCTGGTTAGAGCGAGCATGCGTGACGCGGCGCCAGCCAGCCGACGTTACTTGTTGGCCGGTCGGAGGGCTGTCCGGCAGGTTCATCTTCTCTTGGAACAGAGCGGTGACCTGCGGACGGTGGCCACGAGCGTCTCACAGGCGGGTGGCGCTGTACGCTGTACAGTGCACCACTGTACAGTCAGTACAATCAGTGCAGTGCACACTGTACCTGTACAGTGTGCATGACTGTACATATACAACACTATGTACACTGTACAGCAGACATGGTTCCCAAACGGTGGGCCATGACCCCATTTGGGGTAACGGAGCCATTCTGCGGGGGTCACGAAGGCCTGTGAAGTGCAACAATAAATGTTACGCTAAGACAGCTTTGATGCAGCTCTCGGCTAACAATATAACCTTTTGATACGCCTTGTCGGCAACGAAGTCTAGAATTGAGAAATTGGCAAATAAAAAATATATAAAATACATGTGCGCTCTCAGTCCTCGTTTGTATTGAAAGTTACGACGTTCCAATGGAAGTGTATGAACAGGTGTCACCAACACATTGGGAAACAAACGCTAGTTTTTATAAAGATCGATAACAAAAATTGAAGTGGAGTAAATGCCTCCTCTGACTGCTGAAAAACGTAATTGTGTCGGAGGGCTGGAAACCACTGCTGTACAGTGTGGTGCAAATTGTTCTGTCCCTTAATCGACAACACCGATTCGATGCGCCCGGAACAAATCCTTGTTAAAACGGCTACTAGCAAGTCCTTTCATGCACTATTCGAATAAAACCTTCATTTATTCAGGGGCAATGTGTTAGTTTTCGTTCTGCCGGGAGCTACAGGGTGTTTCAAAACAACTTGACATTTTGCATTGGTCTATTTACGAGGAGAAATAGTTGTCAAAACTAATAAAAACAGCCATATGCCTAAAAAGAGAATTGCTGAACAATTGAAAAATATATGTTTATTCCTGCATATTGCGCCCCCCCATTGTTCCTAGAAGTAGCCTCCAAAAGCTTCATGAACGAAAAAATGACTTCCGCGCAGAGCGCCATTTTAGGTACTCCGCGAGTTCAGGGAGCACTTTAAAGTGAGGATACCAGCCGAACAAATTTTATAATCAAAGTGTTCTCACCACGTGACACATTAAGTATGGGAACACAATTGCCCATACTATGTTACACCATCTACCAAAAACAATGTGTTTAATTTCAACTTTATTGTTGAAATGTTAACAATTTCTCTTAAATGGAAAGTCGGGAAGAGATTCCCTGATGAGCAAGAGTCATGGATTAAAATCTTGAATATGGGGCCGTAAGAAAGTATACAGCTGTCCGGAGGAAGTTTCCGACAGAAATTGTGGAGCCATCGCGAGAAATGTCCGGAATGACACGGCATTTCAAACGTCTTGATCGATCGGTTGAAGTTGTTAAATAAAGGACACGCCATAGATCAGCGTTGTGACTACTGGCAGACCGCCGTACCCTGACAACACGGTGAAAGCCGTGAAGGATTTCTTGGATCCTTTACTGTCCAGAAAAAAAAAAACGGTTTCACTTCGCCGAGTCGCATCATAATCCCTAGCCATTGTCTGGCGCACTGTTCGGCGACGGTTAGTTGTTTCTAAATGTTGCATTTTATCTTGCATTTATTTGCTAACAAGCATAGTACTGTTCAGTTCACGCGCATACCATGCCAATAAAAAACCGATTTTGGTCTTCCATGTTCAAATGCATTTTTGGAATGAAAAGATACCAATAATCGGAATGAAACATATATTTTCAAAATTTGTTCAGAAATCCTCTATTAGGCATATGCTTTTTATTAGTTTGACAACAATTTCTTATACGTAAAAGACAAAAATGAAAAATGTCAGTTGTTTTGAAAGAACACCCTGTAGCTTTGGAAAGTATCTTAAAAAGGCCTTGCTTAAGCGCACCGTTAGTTTCATGTCACTTGTCCATCGGTGCTGTGCTGTGCGGAGTGCACGCAGTGAAATATAATGAAACTATGTATGCCCTCCCTGATACCAGGGGAGAGGCTGTAGTAATTGCATTGAATTCCGCTAGTGTGCAGTACCGACAGGACAGACAAGACAGAGGTGGGTGTCGAAGAAGTTGGACGAGGACATTTGCACTACCACTGTACAAGGGGAGCATGCGGCCGCCCCATAGCGCAGCTTCACCCAGACTGCGCCGGCGGCCGAGGACCCATACGAGTAGCAGGCTATACCAGCTTAGTTGCTGATTTATTACGAGCGAGCGCTTCGCGCTCGCTGTCTTTACGTGGTATATGGGAAAAATATGATTATGAGCGACCCGACCCGACCCGTGGCGACGCTTTTGAGCTTATATCTTTGCAACCGCACGTCCGATAGACAAACGGGCTTCTTCGCTGAGTAGCCACATCCAATAAATCCTGTTTTTTTATCTGTGCCGACTTATGTGGATGACTACCACTGCGCGTGGCTCGTGCCGCGTCAAGGGGTGTTGAAAGGTGTTTTGTCGCAAAAACTCCGCAACGGCTGAACCGATTATGTTCAAATTTGGTGTGTGATTAGGGACCCCTCAGCCGCCGCTTTTCCACAAGTCAATGGTAGGGTGCCTCTGCACGTGCGCACGTGCACACCCCTATTCTATAAATCAGGAACAGCTAAACGGATTGTGTTCGAATTTTGCGTGTGGTTAGTGAATTCTCAGCCGCTGCCTTTCCGTAAGTCACGAGTGGGTGTTTGCACGTGCGCACCCTTTTTGTATCTCAGAAGCTACTTGCCCGATTGAGTTGAAATTCGCCATACATTTCCTTCGCGCTCGCTCGTTCATCGCCAACCACGGCGCTTTACTGGTAATTACCTAGCAATAATCAGAAACAACCACGAGTCGTTGGTGGTATCAGATTTACAACTAGGGCAGCTGGTATCTAAGAAGCGACATTCTGCACCACTGTCAGCTGATTATATATTGATCTGACAAATGTACGGGCGTAGTGAAAGCGTGGCGGAGGCTACGTTTACATCGTTGAAAAACAGCAGCCACGAATGGCAGCTTCACAAACGCCAGCGAAGCCACGCTTCCTGCGATGAGTAGCGACGTACTGCAGCTATGGACATGGTGACTGTAATCTGCACAGACAGCCGCGTATCTACACAGCTTAGCACACTAGGTGAAGGGAGGAGCCAGCGTTCTCTGCTGAACCAGAAGTAGCGTGAAGCATTATACATCTCTCATCGAGTGCTAACGAAAGCTGTGCAGAAAAAGACCAAGTGAATGTCGAGGACGATGCCAAAGCCAGTGGTGTGAGTCACAACAAGGGGGCAGAGTACAGGCAGACAAGACCAGTGGCAATCAGTCTACGTACCGCAGGATCGGTCACACACCCCAGGGACGCAATACAATCATGAAAAACGGGGTACCAGTGAAACTGCGATTTTACTTTGGGAGAAACCCAGACCCCTAAAACGAGATTTCCTAGCATATTTTAACTCTTTTTGTCTTGGTGTGCTTTACGTTCTCTCAAATTTGCCATGTTTGACAAAACGCAAAATCAATCTAATTTGGAACAAAAAGTGGTGTGTTTCGCGTATATGATCGGCCCTTCTTGAAGTAAAGGCAACTGGACCACAACCCCTCCCGGTAATACTGAGGCACAGGACTACAGAGTACAGAGGACGGTCAGGTCAGTCGGTCGCGGGGCGTCATGACTCACTCACCATATCTTTGAGAAGATCGATCTCCCGTCGCATCTCATCATTGGTCTCCTGGAGCACCACGTTGGATTCACGCCGCCGGTCGTCGCCGCCGCCGCCGCTGCTGCCATCTGACGCCTGACGACGGAACTGTTAGTTCAGCCGGCGGCCGAGAGATGGTGCTACCGCCACCGTGGGCCGGCGTGCGGTTACGAGGTGCGGCCGAAGAGAGACAGAGAGAGATAGCGAGCTATATACAGTGCACGACTGTCACAGCGGCGGTTAGTTGAGCTCAGAGACACGACACCTGTGGTTATCTCAGAGATACAGACAGATCGGCCGACAGGGGGCCGGACAGGGGAGGGGCGGGGCGGGCACTCACCCTGCGGTGGGTGTTGCCCTCCAGACTGCTCAAACTGCCATCTTTGGTGTGCTCCCCTGAGTCGTCATTTTCCAGACTCTGTGAAACAACGGTCACTATTAGGTGCGCAACGCATACCAGTGGTGGTGGATGGTGGTGTTTTAGGACTTTTTAGAGCCGCAAGTGCTTTGGTTATACCTAAGGCGTCAACACAGAAAACATATTTTTAAAGTATACTTGAAACGAAAAACAGGGGTGAAACCACAATATGTCACATGCAAAACACTGCATAGGACTAGCCAATGAGACGACGTAAGCGTGGACAGCGCACCTCAACTATTCGTAAGTATCCTTAAGGTCACTGGTCACTTATCTTTAAAGGGAAACATCCCCTCCCCCCTAGAGACCTCCCCTATCTGCCGCCACCGCGACCCACCTCCGTCCGCGTCGGTCGGAGCAGCTCGTTCTGTTCTGCCAGTACCCGCTGGGCGTGTTCCCTCCTCTGAATCTGCTCCAGCGGCGCGTAGTCGTCCTCCGAGGCCACTGAGTCGTACAGAGGTTCGTCATCGTCACCATCCGCCGCCGCTGCCGCCGACGCCGACGCGGCGGCGGCGGCGGCCACCGGTCCCAGCTGGCGGCGGCGCGCCTCCTGGAGCGCATCCACTATCAGCGAGCGGAACTCCGGCGCCGAGAAGCGCGCCAGTTTCTGTCGGCCCTGGTTCCGAGTGGATGAGAACTCTGGGTTGACGGGTAGGAAGGGGACGGAGCCAGGCCCGCTGGTGGCGGCAGGGTGCTGCGCCAGCCACAGAGCGTCCGTCTCACGTCGGTCCACCTCATCATAGACATCAGCAGCGAGCTCGGCCAGCAGACGACTCGGCAGCTGGGGGCAGGTCAGACAGACAGGTCAGAAGGGTCAGATGGGTCGGCAGGTCAGACAGCCGTCGCTCGGCAGCTGAGGCACGGAGGCAGGTCAGACAGACAGGTCAGAAGGGTAGATGGGTAGGCAAGGTCAGACCAGCCGGCGGCTTGGCAGCTGGGGGCAGGTCAGACAGACAGGTCAGAAGGGTCCAGATGGGTAGTGCAGGTCAGACAGCCGGCGGCTTGGCAGCTGGGGGCAGGTCAGACCAGACAGGTCAAGAACGGGGCGATGGGTAGGCAGTCAGACAAGCCGGCGGCTGGCAGCTGGGGGCAGGTCAGACAGATAGGTCAGAAGGGTCAGATGGGTCGGCAAAGGTCAGACAGCCGGCGGCTCGGCAGCTGGGGAGGGGGCAGGTCAGACAAAGACAGGTCAGAAGGGTCAGATGGTAGGCAGGTCAGACAGCCGGCGGCTCGGCAGCTGGGGGCAGGTTCAGACAGACAGGTCAGAAGGGTCAGCATGGGTCGGCAGGTCAGCACCAGCGGCGGCTGGCAGCTGGGGGGCAGGTCAGACAGACAGGTCAGAAGGGTCAGATGGGTAGGCGGTCAGAACAGCCGGCGGCTCGGCAGCTGGGGACAGGTCAGACAGACAGGTCATAAAAAAAAAGAAAAAGGGTCAGATGGGTCGGCAGGTCAGACAGCCGGCGGCTTGGCAGCTGGGAGGGCAGGTCAGACAGACAGGTCAGAAGGGTCAGATGGGTAGGCAGGTCAGACAGCCGGCGGCTCGGCAGCTGGGGACGGTCAGATAGAGACAGATCGGACATCCCGTCAGACAGACATAGGCGGGTCGGACAGAATATCCGGCACACAATCAGGGGCAGCTGATCAGACGGTACAGTCGGCGAGACGAACCGGGACTGGTGGCCGCTCGCGCCGAGCGACCAGTATGTGGCGACTAAGAGCCACCCACCAGTGGTCATCACTTTAATGGCTTAGAATGCCCCCACAATGTCAGCCTGCTTGGTAAAGTAGCTGCACCTCCACAGATTGTCGTTCGGTCGGCGTTTCACTTTGTTACACTTGATTCCTTCCACTCCACCTCCTGATTGCGCTATGGCAGAACGGGCCAAAGCAACCATATCCTGACCAAACCAAACTAAAGAGGATGCTGAATGAAGTAGTTGAGTGTAACTGTACTGTCACGCACGCCAGATGGCGGCCGAACTGGATATAAATTGCACTACAATTATGCTTTGTGTCATCTCTTCAATGACAACCTGACTATCTCTATATACCGAGAGAGAGAGAGAGAGAGCGACTGACTCACCGCCTGTAGTTTGCGCCTAGCAGCGAGCAGGGGGTCCAGCTCCGGCCCGACCGGCGGCGGTACAATGAAGTGCTGACCGGTGGCGTGTTCCGGCCTCCGTCCAGTGAGGAAGTAGGCCAGCCGGTCCGTCAGCTCGTACTGACACTCCTCCAGGCGGCGACACAGGTCCGCGTGACCCGCCTCCCTGCAGAGTATAGTTACACACAGTCACTGTGTCTGTAGTCCCTCCCTTCAGAGTATAGTTTACCACAGTCACTGGTCTCTGCAGTCACTCCCTTCATAGAGTAATAAAGTTTATCACAAAAAGTCACTGTGGTCTTGCAGTCCCTCCGCTTCAGAGTATAGTTACACACAGTCACTGTGTCTGTAGTCCCTCCCTTCAGAGTATAGTTACACACAGTCACTGTGTCTGTAGTCACTCCCTTCAGAGTATAGTTACACACAGTCACTGTGTCTGCAGTCNAAGTCAAAAAATGCATACCCAACCCAGACATTTGAAAGAATTGAATGGGCACCCATGGGTGCACCCAGCCCATGATAGTCCCTGCCTTGCAGCAATATGTAACTATAATATTACATTAAAAGGAGATGTAAAAATTGATCAAACCATCATAAAAAAATTAACATGCAAAATAACCCTAAACATTGTAATTCAAATTTCGGCGCCTGTTACAGAGGTCCTTTGCTGCTGCCGCGTTTACGCCGCATCGGATTTCTCCGGAACAAAAGCGCCCGGCTAAAGCTCAGCTAGATCCTGGAGCGCTGAGATACCGCCAAAGAGACCTGGGCGAAACAAGCGTTTGGGCTGTGAGGCAGTGCCTCAACAGCCCAACTTTCCAATGCTTTAACTTGTCCCATACTAGGCTGATTAAGCAATAACGAAACCAACACCAAAATAATTGTAATAACATGGAAATGAGACGCGTTTTAGCTGCTTGAAAAATTGTTTTGTCTATTAAATATGTATTTTCTTATATCCCTACTAAAATCATTATACAATTAGGAAAAAAATAAGATTATACTTCACAGACTTGTAGTGGTGAGTCAACGGACTCGAGTTACTCCCGTCTTGGCGTCCACCCGTCGGGTACACCTGGCCCGTTTAACGGGCCCGGGGCTCGCTGCCCCAGCTGAGATGCAAATTCGATACACGAACCAGGTATGTTCTGGATTCCAGAACATATCTAAGTTACATTTATCTGGCTATGTTTAGCAACGTTCTATTGATTACTAGAGATAGTAAGCCTAGCACATAATCTGAATATGTTTTTAAGTCTAGAATATACCCAGTCTGTGACCAAACCTGCATCTCAGTCGAGGCAAAGCAGGGCAGCAAACCTGGATTCGTTTCATGAACCGGACGGGCTGACCACAAGACGGGGACAAGCCGAGCCCGTTGATTCACCATTTTACAAGTCTGATACTTCATATGTTTGGCTATTTTAGGTAAGGCACTGCCTCATCTGCCTCAATGGAAGAACCGCCACTGCCTTTAAGGTCAGGCCAATTTTCTGACCTCCCCATTATAAGTGAACGGGAAAATAAACAAATGCTTCCTATTCAAAAATATGCTTTGGATCAGGCTTGTTCTTTCAGAATCATGTTATTTTAACTCATTCTGGATGATCAAGGTGCAATTGTTGCTCAGTGATCTCTACAAGGTCATCTGAGGTCATCAGCAATGCTATGCTGATAACTTTTGATAGAAAAAGATAGAGACAAGCGGTTAACACCACTGTGTTCGTCTCGTCTGGCCTCATTGCCCCATGTGCAACATGACCTACCCGGGTCACCAAATGACCTTGACCTGAGGTCAAATTTTTGAATTAACTTTACCAGGTCACCAAGTAGATGTTTCAAAGAACCTTGACGAGACAAACATGATGGTGTTAAAATCATTGCTCTAACATTTTTAGATACAAAGTTATTCAGGAAAACAAATTCTACCCAAAACTGCATTTTTGACATTCGATGACCTCTGGAGCAGGGCCTCGGATAACATGTTAACTGGTGGGGGAGGGGGCAATTCCCCCCCAGTTGAACTGATTTGCCTACGCAGTGAAACTGAATTAATTCGACACGAGCTGGCATAATAATATTATATATATGATACATCGATAGCCTGTGCAAAATTCCTTCAGTCACCTGACGCTTTTTTACTGTACTGCTTAGCCGCGGATAGCATGCTTAAAAAGGGAGAGTGCCCACCTTGCAGGCCAATAGATCGAGTTTTTGGTGTCCAATACCGGGTAGCATTTACGCGTTGTTCGATTCACCTGAAAAGTCTTGTTCCGAAACTCGCCCCCATTAGATCAAAAAAATACATTTGCACGCAGCAATGATTGGCAATTCATTCTTAAAATTGAGTCGCCTCCGCACTATTTTGAATCACTTTTTTGCGGACTAAAATTGTCTTTGTAATATTTGCAAATCTCATCACCATTCCGTCAGTGACACTTTAAAATTAAAAAGTGTATAAGTTTAATATGTTGTCAACAACTCCGCTTTTTTTCATTATATAAAAAAACCCAAGTGGGCCTAATTTCGGCCACAGCTCTGGCTCGAAGACTTTGGTCAGAAAGATTACAATGACGTTCCCCTCTAACAAGATTAGACGTTAGACGAACGTCATGCTTGGAAAGCGAATTCGGGCTTTGGCTTTGGGCCTGCGGCTTGGGGCGGCGGAGCTATTGTTTACATTGCTAACGAGACCAAGACTAAATTCGCAGCAGTTCGACGCCAGGGACGCTAGTGATTCGTGAGTGTTGAATGTTGCCGCATATAATAAACAGTTTATTGATATACAATTTGTTTCTTTACTATTTATTTGTTATGTTGATAATAAAACATGAATAAAATTTGGTTATATGCAACATAAAAGTACCCTGGCTCACTAGCGGTCCCTGGTGGCCAATGCTGCGAAAAATCCTAGCTTCTAAGTGCAAAATCCAATGGTGAGGTTTCATGGCTTCTGTTTTGAAACAGCTGCTGCCAAATATGATAGCAAATAGTCCCAAGCAATATGGAAAGCGGCCATCTTGCATACTATAGTGCTGTGCAAAATGGGACCAATTTTCTGGAGTTGAAAAAATACGAAAGATGCTTTGCCGAAACATTACTTTGGGCAAAGTTTGAGCAACAGCATATATTCAGTCATTATTCCAGCATTCATTTAAGCTACTTTTTAGAAATCCTCCGAGTGGCACTATTCCTTTAATGGGGGAGCAAATGCCCCCCACAGTGATGCTGGCTCCTTCCCGTGACCAAATTTTGCCTCCTAGTGGGACAAAATTGGGTAGATAACATATCGATTGTACGGTTCCCTGATAAGTCATATAA
Organism: Semibalanus balanoides; assembly: GCA_014673585.1. Classification (NCBI taxonomy): domain Eukaryota; kingdom Metazoa; phylum Arthropoda; class Thecostraca; order Balanomorpha; family Balanidae; genus Semibalanus; species Semibalanus balanoides. The sequence goes on from VOPJ01005890.1 coordinate 14,141, forward strand.
ACAGCGTCGTTCGAACTTCTTTTTCTTCGCGTTTTTTATCCCTTTTCGTTTTCTGAGTAAGAGTAAACATTTTGCCCCCCCCCAATGGCGAAAGTTGCCTCGGAGGCCCACGCCAGGGCGCGGGTTAACGTATACTAACATACTTGAACGTGCTCAACGCTATTCAATACATTGGACAAATACAAATAAAAAACTTTAAATTTCGCATTCCTAATCTGAACATGTTCCAGAATACAATTGCATCAAAATCTCAGCCTGAGCATTCCATTTAAATTTACGTCATAATCCTAATGGTGTCGTGACTGACTGACGTGACCTGTCCAGTCACTCACGCCTGCAATGCTGTCAGCACATGAGACGCACAACAGTCATTGCTTTCCGGGTGCTTCCGTTTCAATCCCAGTCACTTAGACCATTGCCAAACGTTTTTGAATCCCGACGAATTGTTTTGAGAAATGTCGAAATTGACACATGTGGTTTTGGAGAGCCTCCAATAGTAAATGCACAGTGACGAACCTTTTAGAAAGAACACTGAATCGTTTTGCAGATGTGCTATTCTACACAGGGGCGGATCCAGTCGCTCCGTTTTTTTGTTTTTTTGTTGCTTTTTTTTTTGGGGGGGGCAACTTTTTGTGGCAAAAAGGTACCCCCATTTTTTCTCCACGGATTTGGACTTGTCACCTTATTTAGTATTCGAGATAAAAAAGTCGTATTTTTTCGTGCGTTTTTTTAATACTTTTTTCGATTTTTTTTAAAACAAAATCGGTGAAAAATCACATTAAAACACACAGAACACCATTTTTCGTAGCATATACACACGTAAGTAATAATAACGTTTATCTCATGCCAACTGGCAGGGGCGTCACCGATAATTCTTAAGGGGGGTCGGCTGAAATGACGACAAAATGTCTATCCGTTTTGTTTGCGTGTATTTGTATCCGTTTTGTTTGCCTTTGCAGCATTTTTAATGTGGATTTTCATGTTATAACACGTATTTGGTTAGGTCAGGTATTTTAGGTATTTTAGGGGGCCGATGTTTGCGTCATATCGTTTGCGTCGCCTTTTTCGGAACTCGGCCAGGCCTGCTAGCTTAATATGAGCCAGCTTTGAAAATTACGCATGCGCCTTTGCTGGGGGGGGGGGGGCTGACAGCCTCCCTGATGTGTTTTTTAAATCACTTTATCTCATCTGCGAGGGCAATCTTGCGAAATTTCAGCACAGGGAAAGATGAAACAGATATTATCGCATGCTGGCAAAATTGCACGAAATTGGTTCTGTCATTTGGGAGATAATGACGTTTTTAGTGTACATTATACGTTGGTGAAAAGACGATAAATGTTGTAAAATCGTAGAAAAAATAGAGCTTTTGCAGCAAATTGCTAACAGAAAACGACAAAGATCGAAAATGATATTTTATTATTAGTGGAAAAGCCGAACTCGGATTTCCGAAAGTTGTGGGGTTTCTTACTCCAAAAAATAAAAGAAATGGAGGGAAAATCACTTATCAAATTTTCAAAAGATTTTTTTTTTAGAAAACGAAAAGATAAGTGAGAGAACTAAATATGGACAATACTCCAAACCAAATTTCAAAGCATACTTACAATGGAACTATTGTGTGTTGAGTGCTGGCTCCTAAGTGGTACGAAGACTTAGACGTCATTTTTAATACTTTTTATTGATTAGTTTTGAAGAATAGGACAAATAAACATTTTCTGTATCTGTTGAGGAACAAAACTGGTCAAGGGCAAGGCTTTTATTTACCTTTTAATTTCCTTCATTTGAGTTTCTGACTGGCAAAACGCTATTCTTGACTTCGAGTCTAGGTCATTCACTTAACCTGGAAGTTCACACCAATGACTTTGAAACCAAAAATTGAATACCGTAGATTTTCTCAAATGACAGGCAACATGCTGGGTTCTTATCGCGGTTACTCTATGATGCTTGTTTGGAAGTTTAACAGGGAATCCTGCTCCAGCCCCCCCCCCCGTACGGCGAAAGGTGGAATAACGGTAAGGCGAGGGTTAATATTGTATGAAGTGGCCTGGGGCCAGGATTAGCCGGTAAGAGAGCCTCTGCCAGACACTTAATGAAATTAATTTGTCAATTTTGTATGATTTGTGTAAGCAATTGTCGAAACTTGTGTATGCCGGAGCGAAGCGGCGCGAAAATTTTCCAGTTTTGTATTGTGAATAGCTGTGATTTTACTGCTTCAAGCTATTTTAACGTAAATTGTTATCTTTCCATCGAGTACTCAAACTCACCATGTTAATACCTAAATTAGTACAAATAGTACATAATGAATAATGTGGGTATTGCTGACATCCTTGGGGGGGGGCAAAGATATGTTGGCTCCACCCTTTTTACGGCTTTGGGGGGGTGGAAGGGCATGGCCGGATTGCCCCCTGGATCCGCCCCTGATTATACGTGCACAATGTTATAGTTTTGCCAAATGACGAAATGAAATCCGTTAGCGGCGATTAGTTTCGCAGATCTGCCAACTGTTCTGCACCGGCCAAGGGGAGGGTCGGCGAGTTTCGCCCCTGCGTTGAAACAGTTTTGACGATTGGCCATCCTCAATTGTAAAAAAGGTGTAGTGATATTAGTAATAATAACATATAATCAAACCTGACCTGACCTTTACAGCAATTACGGCGTTTAGAACGCTATGCTCACTCGGGCGGATCGAGGGGGCAAGGGGACATGCCCCAAAGGTCCTGAAACTATTATGTGTCGCACCCCTCAACAAAAACAATGTCGGACAAACAGTCGGCCTTTGGAAGTTTATCGTAAAAATTGCCTTTGCAACAGTTAAAATCCAGCTATCCACAGGAGGAAACTGGGACAATTTCGCAGGGTGACACAAAAATCGAAATTGCTCATACAAATATGGAAAAAGGAAAAATTAATTAATGTCCAGGAGAAACTCTCCTTGGTGGTACCCAATTGCTAGCCCCAGGGCCCAATGTCCACTTCGTTTATACAATATCAACTTTCAAGCGGGCTACGTGTTTATTGCTTACCTAATCTGCCGAGTTCCGAACAAGGCGACGCGAACGCAAAGACGCGGACATCGGCACCCGGAAGCTGCTCCAGCGGTTCCCAACTTGCTGTACTCCGAAGAGTTTATAGTGGGGACCAGGCCAGGACCATCTCCCCAAGCCATCTCCCCCAGGCTCCTACAGATCCACAGGGACCATTTATGCGCGGAAAAGTCGTTCTGCCTCTTCCCCTCTTGCTGCTTTCAAACCATTGCACTGTTACCAGATGTTTGTTACAGTTCGAGTTCGGTACTCGTACATATGTATACAGTTATTATCATCATGTATGTATGTACCTTCTATTGAGCGCTGACTGCCACCGGTTATCATGATAAACTATCCGAGGCTTATGTATGTTGGTACACTAGCGGATCCAGAGGGGGGCGGCAAGTCTTTAGCCCCCCCATATCGCTTGAAATTGGCGAAATTTGACATATTTTCCAACGAAGAAGGAAATACAATAAACTTTTACTAAGGCATGTTTACTAAGGCAACCGTTCATCTGGGTACTCATCTGGGCACTAATCTCCATCATTGCACATACTTTTCCCAAGGCGGTATATTCCCTTTAACTGCTGAGTCCTCCATCCCAGCGGGACGCTTATTTTGGAACCAATAGTACAAGGAAGCCAAATCCGATGAGTTTGTCAAATTTGATGAAACTTTGTGAAATTTAGCCCCCCATGCCCACGTTCTGGACCCGCCAGTGTGTTGGTACCTGTATGAAAAACTGCACTCATTGCCATATTTTTTCATCATACCGAGATGTGCAACCAGGCAAAGGGGTTTCCTGAGGTTTGGCTCCACGTCTCACGGTCTGATGATGATGATTGGTCTGGTTTCAATATTAAAACTGCATTATTCACGACCCCCCCAAAAAATATATATATCATGCCGCTTCCGTCACATCAGTGACCACCGTTATAACGAAGCCATCGTTATCGTCTTCGGTTCGTCGTAACGTTGAATTAAAGGGAGTGTGCCTACTTACATTGGTCATGTGGAGTTGTTG
>VOPJ01005891.1:0-41381 GCA_014673585.1 Semibalanus balanoides
TTCAGTGCCAGACACAGAATGACACACTGTATGACACTCCACTGCAGGGTCTGACACAGAATGACACACTGTAGGACACTCCACTGCAGGGTCTGACACAGAATGACACACTGTAGGACACTCCACTGCAGGGTCTGACACAGAATGACACTCCACTGCAGGGTCTGACCAATGCGAAGCTGCGGGATGAGATCCTGTGTCAGCTGTGTAACCAGACGTGGAAGAACGAAAACGAAGCGAACGCCGAGCGAGGGTGGCTACTGATGTCCAACTGTCTGTCTGTGTTCCCTCCCAGCGACAACCTCTACAAGTACCTGCTCAAGTGAGTGTGACTGCGGCACGCAAAATCACTTGGCTGTCGGCGCTTAACACAAAATATATATATTGAGTGCGCCGGAGACGTGCCGTGTCTGCTTCTGAAGACGAGGGTCTGTTTTGTTGCTTGACTCCAACAAAGTGGCGTGCTGAGTTAGTCCATACTGACGTAGGATAAGGTCGTATGCATAAATTTTCAACTCTGTCTTATTGCTATTTACATCGTTCCACGATAGTGCTATCGTTGCAATGCAATATTTCGATTCATTTGGTAGACTTCAGTCTCATCCAACAACCACATAAGCAAGGTGGCACATGTAAGGCTGGGTGAAAACAAAAATCAGATTAATTAAATTAAATGAACATTCATAGTTGAATGTTTTATTGTTGCTAGAGGACATACATACAATACTAATTTCAGTAGTGAGACATATGGTGTCATTTTTATGTAGGGATTGTCCGTTGTACATATTATCATGCTGCCGACATAACTCGACTCTGACTCAGTCGCCGGGTGTCATCGCAGGTACGTCTCCGATCACGGTCAGAACGGCTATGCAGCCGACTGTCAGAAGAAGTTACTGAGGTCACCGCCAGATGGCAGACTGAGTCGCGTCTACCCGCCCACACTGCTCGAGTGGAGGTCAGTGATCCTACTGTGTGACCTACTGTGACATACCGACTGTGATGGAGGGGCATTGTCCCTTCATGGCTTGCTGTCTGTGTAGCAAGTGAGTTTGGGGGCTACTCGCCCACGCTCCTTTCCGCCAATGGTTATCTTTTTTATTTGTCTCTGTTTGCGAAGTACGTACCTGACCTGACGTGCTATGCTGACGTGCTGACAATCCATACATAAAGCAAATCAGAGCTCCGATACTTATCGTATTCATCACCGATGCACTCTTTCTCTACACTATACTACTAATTTTACTCCCCCGTTAATCTTATTTGATATCCATCGTAATTCCATCCATCTGACTTGAGCTCCATTTTAACTCAATATATCTGACTCCTACTCCATTATGACTCCATATTGTTGACTCTAGCTCCATCATAACTCCACCCTTCTGACTCTGAAGTCTCTGTTGACAGATGTAACCGTAAGAAGCAGCAGATGGCTCTGGAGGTGTCATGTGCCGACGGACACACATGCTTCGCACCTGTCGATTCGTGGACCACAGGAGAGGAGCTCGCCGCTTACGTCCTCGAAAGTGAGTCACGCGCAGAAATGCAATGAGGAAAACGTGTTTTAGAAATTCACTTATTTCCCCAAACGTTACCAGATTGAGCTATCGTTCGTTCGTTCTGTATTAATACTATAACTCCCAGAAGGAGGTGGTAATATCATTATATGAATAACTACTGCAAAACAGCTGTTTACGAATATATCCAGCGTTAACACTATTTGTCCATAGCGATGCTGGTCACCAATACAGTTACAGCTCAGATAGATAGACAGCTCAGATAGATAGACCAGTACAGATACAGCTCATACTCAGGATCAGGCTGAAAAGGCGATCCCATTCCATGGGATGACCTTGACCTTACCCGTGCCCGATCAGACCACGGTATTAGCAGCACTTTTGGCTGGACGGCGCAGATGACTGACCTTGACCTGACCTTGACCTGACCTGTGCCCGGTCAGACCGCGGATCGTCAACACGTTCTGGCTGGACGGCGCAGGATGTTGACCTTTGACCTGACCTTGACCTGACCTGTGCCACAGAAGAGATACAGAACAGACAAGAAGAGAAATCGGGCCAACAGCATTCCGGGATGGACGGCCGCAGATGATTGACTTGACCTGACCTTGACCTGACCTGTGGCCCGGTCAGGAACCGGCGGGATCGGCAAACACGTTCGGCTGGACGGCGCAGATGACTGACCTTGACCTGACCTGACCTGACCTGTGCCCGGTCAGGACGCGGGATCGGCAACACGTTCGCTGGACTCCAATGATTGACCTGACCTGACCTTGACCTGACTGTGCCCGGTCAGACCGGCGGGATCGGCAACACGTTCGGCCTGGACGGCGCAGATGACCCGACGAAGGAGATCATGTACGAGCTGAGTCTCGGCAACGACTACGTCATTGGGCTGTGTCGGCTCTCGAAACGAGCTTGCCGCCCGGCTTCCCCGCCGGCGGAGCGGCTTCATCGTCAGCGAGCGCGCCAGAGGCGGGTCCATGAAGGTAGGTCAGGGAACAGAGGGCGGGGTCCAGGAAGTCGGTTAGGGGGACAGGAGGCGAGTCCAGGGAAGGTAGGGTCAGGAGGGAACAGAGGCGGGTCCAGGAAGGTCGGTCAGGGGGAACAGAGGCGGGTCCAGGAAGGTAGGTCAGGGGGAACAGAGGCGGATCCAGGAAGGTCGGTCAGGGGGAACAGAGGCGGATCCAGGAAGGTTGGTCAGAGGGAACAGAGGCGGATAAAGGGAAGGAGGTCAATGGTATCAGAGGCGGATTAAGTGCAGAAGACCAGGTGTAGACAAGAGTCCCATGTGGGTCAGGAGAGACTGAAGACGGATATGGGAAGGTTGGTCGGGATAAACATTAGTTGGGGAGTATTTGGCATGACTTCCTCAGTGTCTGAACGAAACAATGTTTCACGCGGATGACATTCCAGAACGATAACCTTTTGTACCAGACTGTCTATGCCCGCACTGAAGTGACCCGCTGACCTTTCACCGGTCAGATCACTCCGACGATGTCACCGGACTTCGTGGACGGACGCTCGGGGTCACCGCAGAGGTCACCGGCAGCTCATCTGTCCTACCAGGTCAGATCAGTGCCGCCAACGTTCGACAGTTTGGAGATTCTCAAGTCTACCGGCTTAAGGTCGCCTGCTAGTGCCTTCGGCTAAGCCGAATCACAGGAATCAGCGCTGTAATCGTAATGCAGCCATACGAACTGCAGTTGTGGAGTTTAAGTTACTCTCCATTTTGACGAGAATATCTATAAATGTGGTTCGGTAGTGATATTATGGCAGGCATTGTGATTCTGATCTGCCGAATTTTACCACTATGTTTATTTAGATCATGATTATATTGGTAACCCTTCCTCGCATGCTCGTAACATAGGCACGACAACGTTTGCATGACTCACGGATTGTTGCCAAAACATACCCTGCACTGTCTTGTTTGTGTGCATTGATTGAACGTGCTAGTGCACGTGCAATTTGTCTTCCTAGTGAACACAACTAGCACTCTTAATGCACTAACAACAGCACTATCTTCTTCAGCGGATAAACTCCATGGACATGCCGCCTTCACCTCCCCGCAAAGAATCTATTAATAGCATGAGTCAGCTCTATGCCAAGGTATATATCGTATTCAATTTCAACTGTGTATTCTTCTCGCATGTTACTGCTAACTTTGGCAATCTTTGCGGATATTTAATCAACTCCAAAGAAACAATCATCGCATTTTTTATAACCATTATATTATATTCCTTTGAGTTTTCTGCATGCTACTGTTTCAGCTCCTCACATTCATCCTAACATATAAACGATAGTGCTGACTTGAACGTAACTATCGTTTTTAGCTGCTTGCCTCACTGTATTGCATTTGTTACGTCACTCAAACATTCGCATGACTCTTCAATCTAGCGTTCACTTCTCATGCATGCTTCATTTTCGGCCAGCCGAGAGTACCGTTAACCGTACCACACGAGCCAATGATGTTAGTTCTGGCGGGCTGTTAGCCAATGAAATTCCATGTGCTGAGCTGTGATTGGCTGCCGCAGCCGATACGTCAGCAGCTGAGGGAGGAGCAGCGCCGCACTTCGGCCCAAGGTGGACCCTACACTGATGACGTCACAGGAGGCCGCAACAAGAGCCGCAGTCTCGACAACCTGCTCGATGACGTAAGCATGAACAAGGTCATTCGCCAGTTTGTCAACAAGTACAGTTCGTTTTCTTTAACAAGTACAGTACAGTTCGTTTTCTTTTGTTCAGGTGGTCAGTACAGAACACGTAGCACACAGTTTAGTTAGGTACATACTTGCTGCGCCTATGCATTGTATAATATATCCACTTTTATTTTGTGACGTTTTCTTTTCCGCAAGAAAGTATTTAACACTTCGATAGTTAGGTACTTGTTGCCATTTCATGACAAACTCATAATTTGTATAACAAGCATACAGAGTTAATTCAGAATTGAACTTTGTACATTTCACTTTTCGTTGAGAACTGCATCGCCACCCAGCGTTGACCTAATATAACTCTGTACCCAACTGATGCCCTCCGGCTATATCACGGCAGGGTGACCGTGGAGCTCGTGGGGCGCCTCACTCTCGGACCGACCAGCTGGGTCTGTCGGCATCCCGACTCAACGAGAGGTACCACTCTGCTGACGTCATCTCCACCGACCCTGCCGCCGCCTGGAACAAGCACGGACTCAGCGAGAGCGCCCTCAACGACAGGTCAGCGGTGGTGGTGTAACTGGTAGTTATGAGGGCTGAACATAGATGGCGCCAGTTATTCGCTGTGCATTCGGAATGTTCTAAGCGTCAAATGTGCATGCAGTGTTGAAAGTGGCGATGTTTTATAAAAAAGTGGGTGATCAGTCATAACTGCTTTATGAAAATGTCACTTTTTTAATCAGTCCAAGCAAAATATATTTAATTGCGCATATATAGGTGTTTGCCTACGTGTCATTTATCCTACCTACGTGTCATTTATCCTACCTACCTTACACAATGCATAAGTCCGGTTTCATTTCTTGAACTCCTCTCTTTTATCAAATGCTTATTCTTTGCGTCTATTTGTGTTTCTCTTTGGAGACACTATGATGTTCTTAAGCCAATTCGTTAGACCAATTTCGAAAGCCTAACCCTGCTCCTCCTCTGCCGTACTCAGGTATTTCGTGCCGAAGGGGACCAAAATGGCGGCGTCTCCGGGCGATGACCGTGACGGCAGTCGGCATGAAGATTCATTCGAAAAGAAGCAGAAGGAGGACAGAAGGTACTCCTCAGACAATGGATACAGGAAGCTGGAGGCGTACAACAGGTGATCATACGGCAACATCGTGTCAACTCTTATGCACCTTCTTTCGTTCCCTTTTCCTGTTTTGACAGCTTTTCTTGCAGGCGCGTACACCGAAACACATTATTGTAAAACATGTCTCATGTAGGTATGCACTTTCGCCTTCTTTTTGTCATGTATGATATACTTTGATTGTGGTTTCATTCTTCCAGTCACATTATTATTGCACTGATGCAGATACCCTAGCAGCAAACATTACTTTCACGACGCTGTGACAACGTTTTCACGACGTAATTACGTCGGATGAATGTTCTCCTGACGTTGTCAACGTTCCCATGACGCCGTGAAAACGTTATGTGCTACTAGGGTACGTAACAGTTGACTGTTGGTTCTAGAATGTAATTCGAAAATATGCACATCCACCTATTTTGCGGAAGTTGTATCATATCGATTTTAGTCTTATCTGCCTTGATATTTAGTCTGTTGTCTTTTGCACAACCTTCCTCTGTGCTCGCTTCAAATGGAATCTAAAACGAGGATATTGGGTGCGAAATCATTTTGTGCTGGTGTCTTAGTGCTTTTAGTGCATGCAATCCCTTTTAGTCAAAACGAACACTGACCACCTCAATTAGCGTAACTAGAATAGTCGTAGCTTGTTGCTGTCTTCACCCCAACTTTAATCTGATTTTCCTCCACGTTGTGCCGCACTGTCCACTGCGTGTTCGGTGATTGGTGCATGCTCTGAGCGTTACGTTGTTGGTGAACGGTCAGGGTGGACGAGTTTGGTGACCCAGTGGACGATTCCTCCTTCATCGGTGGCGAATCACCACCCTACGGAGACGACATAGACCTCAGCAGGTCACCACGAAGCGGCAGGTACAGACGCTTATCACCACCAGTTCGTACGCGTAGCGTATGCGGTCTATACGCATGTGCTCTCTCTACCTTATTCCACTCACGTCTCACATGCCTACTCACTTAGTGGCTGCCCCTGCAATGAGTGCCAGTGGTCTGTGCAGAAATTCGGGTACGGGTTAGCTTTGTCGCTTAAATACAATGATAATCGTTGGTAAGATGGGTAGAAAGCGTTACTTTTTCTCAATACTCTGTGAAGTGCTTTATCCTAGTATGCCAATAGTTTTATCGTACCGTTCTCTGATAGCACTGTCAATTAAATATGTGATTACAGGAGGTCTTTGATAGTCATTGGGCGCCTGTAAACGTTAAGCTAAAGATGTAAATACGTAAAAGCAGCCGTCATGTGATGTCGCTAAATAGGTACTTTTAATGGTCGCCAATTTAGATAATGTCAACACATAAACATTACCATACTTACAGTTTATATTTCATTACAAAATAATTTGGTACCTGCGAAACGAAACTGTTTATAGGCCCGTAATTCATCCACTAGGCTAGAGGTAGTGACGCAGGTCTAGTCTGATATGTTGAGGTTTGCTCTTATAACGTCACATCGCTGTCCAGGTACGTCAAGAGTCAAAACGCCGGGAAGAGAGGCGGCCAGAGCTCATCACGTGCCTACATTGAGAGTCGTATGACGTCAGAGAAGGACTACCACGTGCGCAGCTCAGCCATGTCCGACACCAGCGAGGCGCCATCTTTGGGTGAGTCCATTATCCGCGTGGGGGAGGGACGCAATCGAAAACCGAGTCATCATCTGTGGTTGAATTCATAATCCGCCAGAGGGAGGAATGCTGCCAAAAACTGTGAACTGATAGTGCTTTCTAACATACGAAATTGCTTCAATCCGTGGTCGACTAAATTGATTGCACGCGGACTTAACTTACATAATGTGCATGCAAAGCTGGCCGGATAGGTAACACTACGTTTCCGTTGACTAGAAGGTGTGGGTATGTCAAAATATTTGTATTTCCGTGCAAGCATACTCCACTTCCTACCATACCTCATGTGGCAGTTAGCTAATATAATAATACGTTTGTATTCATTGACCTGCGAACTCCGAAAGATTCTCCATACGAACATATCAGCCAGTTGCCGTCATGCACCTATGAGACACCGATCCGAAAATCACCTGCACGCCACTCCTCCTCCGCAGCATCGCACGTCAGACGTGTGCGCGTGCCGTCACAAGCCAGTGACATGGACCAGTTCGTGGACGCCCTCTTCATTCCGGCACTGGAGGGCAACCTGGACGAGCTCTCGGACGCCCGCTCTCTGGCGGCGTCCATCAAAGGTGGCGGGGCAACTCGCAAGATGGATGAGTCCACTCCGACTGGAGGGGAGGCCGGAACGGTCGCTGATGAGCCGGAGAGAGGCGTCAGCGATACGGAGTCTGAGCTAGAGGAGCTTAGTTCGTCGGTAGATTTCTTCAGGTGAGGAACATAATGTGAACGTAAACGTAAATCGATTACAGCATATCATTGTCCTGCAATGTTTTCAATCAGCTTACCTCGCTTCCGAGACAAACATCTGATCAAATCGTGACTTAGACTCTTACTAAATACACACCACCGAGCAGCCCAAACCACTATTCGACGGACTTTCGAAAGGATTCGCTGCGTATACTGCCCTTCCCTCCGTCCGGACTTGGACTGTCCCACGCCAGCTGACGCTGGGTCACCACCAGGTGTCGCCGCGACTCGCTGCGTCGGCGGGCGGTGGTGACGCAACAGAACGTAGACCGGTACCTGGAGGACACTTGTGGCCCCGTCAGTCCCAGTCTGGCGGCCCTGACTGAATCTGTCTCTTTGGCTCACGCCATCAAAGGTGAGTCCAACGCACTGGCGATGTCGCTTTAACGACGCTGTATACCCTACGACATATTGTTGTATACCATAGTGTTAATAACCTGTCATATGCTATTATATCGTATGATCTTCGATTATGTCATACCCACCGCTAGTCATCAGAAGGAATCCAGTAGTGAGGAGAAGTGATCAAACGATCAGCTGGCCAATCACGTTACAGGCGGGGTGGAGCCAGGCACGCCAACAGCCAACGCGCAGCGTGGACAGTTCGTGTTCCAGCCAATCGCAGGCTCCGGCATGATGTCGCCTCCGCCAATGATGATGCCGGGAGGCATGCCCTATTTCTCACCTCAAGGTCAGTATGGCAGCTTTATACAATTATAACCAGATACAAATGTAATCGGCACAGATGCTCATTCTATCTCTTCTACACCTCTTTCGCGAACGATTCTTTCGACACTCTTTTAGGTTTTCTTATTCACATGTTTATGCTAGTTTCGCGTGCGTACTGCGTACATGACTTCTTTCTTGCTTCTTTACATGCTGAGGAAGGCACCCTTTTAACATAGAAACTTCCTCGTAGAATAATATATTCTCATTGTCTTCGCATTTCATCTGGCAATATGCTACTCACATGAATGTCTGCGTAGTAGGTGTGTGCATCCCCCCCCCTCTTATTTACCATCCAGCATACAGTCGACTATTGCTTTTACTGGTTTGCTTTTGTTCGTTCCTGCTTTTGCTTCATAGTTATAACAAAGCAAGTATAGCGCGATAGTGTCTTCCATACATGTGTCTTCTTATTTGCACGTTTCACCTCATTAATATATTTAATTAGTCACTCAGCACCCTTTCATTATGTAGTTGACTGCATTGCTTGACTATGTAGTCACGTTTCAACTGGCACATCTTTCCAAACAGATATCTCCACATGCTTTGAACTCGTTACCCCTCCCCCGTAAAAGCAGCACCTTGCATTTCGCACATCCCCGCTCTCACCACTCGCCCGACTGCCAGGGCCCATGCTCGGGCCAGCTACGTCACCCGAGCTCAACCAATCGTTCGGCGAGCGGGGCGTGCCGTCACCGACTATGAGCGCCGGGCCGGGAGGGCGCCCACCTCCCCTGCCCAGGTCCAGTACATGCCCATGCCAATGTACAGCGGCATGCAAGGTGGGTAGTGCTGTCGGTGACTGCAGCATGCATGCGCGTTGTGGGGGTCTGTGGGCGGGGTTCATCGGTGGCAGTTTGATAAGTGCAACTGTGTACTGCGTGACATTTGACGTTACTTTTGGTATGGGTAAGGAGTTAAGCACGTTTCAGCTCGATCAGTTGGTGTTAATGGCATTCAGTGACACGCAGGTATGGGTCTAACGGGTTTGTAAATTTGCATTAAGCAGTTTTGCGTATCGCGTTGACATTTATGTTGTCTGACCAGTGACCATACCAGTACTTGGTCTTGCAAGTGATAATTGCATCTGTATATATACTTATTCACCAGCTCTGCTATACCCTCCGATAGACGAGTCTATCGCATTTACTACAAACTCTGAACTTTTGATGTCATCTAGGTTGGAAGAGCAGAGCTGCGCGTGAGCTGAACTGAGGGGACGTGAGCTTCGGTCATCTTCAGTGACTTGTCGCCTCCGCTTACAGGTTGCAGTCAATGTGTGTGTGCGCTGAGCTGAGGGGACCTGAGCTTTGATCCTCTTCAGTAACTTGTCGGTTTTGTTTAAAGGCTTCAGTCTGCCCAACCTGCCGATGTACGGAGCAGCGGGCATGCCGCCTCCACCAGCGCCATCTGACGGCTCGGCCGCCACTTCAGCTGCGCCGGATCAGCAACAGATGGCGTCCTACCAGCAAATGTTCATGCAGTCAGCGCTGGCGCAGAACATGCAGATCCAGCAGCAGCTGTTCAGCCAGAACCAGGCTCTCGCTCAGATGCTGCAGGCGGCCAGCACGCCTCAGGTGTGTTATCATGACAGCTGATACCGTACAGTACAACTAACACGAATGGTACCGCAGCTTTCTAAGGTTAACGCCAGGTGGACGGCGGAGGTGTAACTAGGAGCTTATTGAGGATAAATTAAGAATGCTTGATATTGCGTACATGGCTGGAGTGAGGAGTCACTCCATTGCAAAGCTGGGGACGTGTCTTGCTAGCTTGCTTTCCCTGCCTGGGTGCCTCTGTGGTAATAATGGTATGCTCTTAATCAAATTAAATCCCACCTGAAGGTGTAATAAATAATTTATCGAGCCAAATACATAACCCCTCATGCTATGAATGCAAATTATATGCATGCAAAAATCTCAAAGGAAACCAACACCATTTTTTTCTCTTGGAAGATTGCTTCAGTGCACGAGTGGAGGTGAACGATGCAGAAATGGCTTCTTTTGACTCTTCTCTCGTTGAATCTAAGTCGTGATTCTATTCATTTTTATTTCCGTTAGACATCGTCTTTTACAATAAGCTAGATGATTATTCCTAACAGACCTTTGGTGTCTTTATACATTTTCCTTTCTCTCGCTGGTACCAAAGTTTCAGTGGTGAAGGAATGGATGTGGCCAGCTTGATAACGCTTAATAACGACTAACATTTGGTGCTAGCGGCGCTTGTCATTGAGAGGATCGATGTGCTAACCCAAATATTGTGCGTGCTTGCAGCAACAACAACAGCTCAAATATCTTGTAGATATTCGAACACCGGTGCGACAGTTAGTGAATACATTTGATGGCAAGCAACAGCAGGTACGCTTAATGTGAGCTATACCAGCAGGTTGGCTGGCAATAAAGAGTTTTCGTCAATGCAATGCCGCATTTAATGATCATACTCTATGTTCTTATATTTTCATTCTCGGCATTGCAAATACGAAAAGAAGCAAATATTGTTCTGGAGGAATTGCGCATCCTTTATTTACTACTATGCTTGTATTGATATTCCTTTAACGCTAACACAGACACTTCGTAACGCACTCCGGTGTAACAAAAATACGCGCGCTGGTCTAGAAACCAGTCTACGATGGGCGCCACACAGCTGAGAATTTGGGGCGCCCAATGCCCATTAACCATAAACCACCACCACCACTGTGTTTGATCCCAGTTCTCTAACATGGCGTCGATCCTGTCTCGGTACAGGATACACAGACCCGCAGAGCAGGAGAACCTGACTCCAGGGCGACTCGTGAGGGCAGCTACGACCCGACATCCCATCCGGAGTCAACGAGAGGAAACGTAGCTCCACATCCCAGGACAGGTAACGTTCTCCTCAGTTTTCAGGCCTGGGAAAACCGCTCCCATCCCAGCACCAACTCGAGCCTCCCAGGCCCAACTCTCAGCGGTTTTGGATTCCCTGAACGCTTGTGCTTTATTAAGGGATAACAGGCTGTGTGTCAATACTCGTGCAAGTGACGCCGGACACTTTTCTCGCTTTCAGCTACAGATTGGTCCGAAATGCACAAGCGTTATTGCGCTTTGTCGCCAGGATATGCCAACGCAAGGCTTGTGTTGGTTTCGGTGTATAGTTTGTCATTTGGCGTGGCTAAACTGATGAATAACACTAACATTTTAGCCAATAAATGAGGTTCCATCCAGCAATTATATTATTCCCCATGCCCTCGAACTGTATACAATTTTGACAAGAGCTGATGCTATGTTACCATCATTGTAAAGTATCCTGCTGCAGCCCTCGTTTCCTCCCAGCATCATGGTGCTCACATTGCACAGTCCCTTTGGGTTTAAGAAGGCCAGGCCCTTTCGTTCTACCTCCCAGCATCATGGTGCTACGACATTTGACAGTCTATGTCAGCAGCCCTTCGTCTACCTCCCAGCATCATGGGTGCTACCACGATTTGACAGTCCTATGTCACGCGCCCCTCGCTACCTCCGCATGTACGTGGGTGCATAACATTGCAGTCTTATGTCAGCAGAGCCCTCGTACTGCTCCTCACCATTTCTCTGTGTACACATTTGACAGTCTATGTCAGAGCCCTCGTCTACCTTCCAGCATCCATGGTGCTACAATTTGCACAGTCCTATGTCAGCAAGCTCGTCTACCTCCCAGCATCATGGTGCTACACATTGCACAGCCTATGTCAGCAGCCCTCGGTCTACCTCCACACCATGTCCTGCTACCCATTGCACAGTCCTATCGTTCAGGCAGACCTTTCGTTCTACCTCGTCACCCCACGCATATCGCGATAGGCGTTACACATACGTCTCGCGCACGTTCTCTGGTCTCAGGCCCCTCGTTCTCTCCAGCACCATGCTGCGATCACACATTCACAGTCCTATATTCAGCAGCCCTCGTCTACCTCCCAGCACCAGGTGCTTTTCACATGCACAGTCCTTTGTTCAGCAGGCCCTCGATCTACCTCCCAGCATCATGGTGCTAACACATTTTGTGACAGTCCTATATCAAGCAGCCCTCGTCTACATCCAGCACCATGGTGCTTCACATTGCACAGTCCTTTGTCAGCAGCCCTCGTCTACCTCCGCATCATTTGGTGCTACACATTTTGACAGTCCTATGTCAGCAGCCCTCGTCTACCTCCCAGCATCATGGTGCTACACATTGCAAGCTCCTATGTCAGGCACCCTCGTCTACCTCCCAGCACCATGGTGCTACACATTTGACAGTCCTTTGTCAGCAGCCCTCGTCTACCTCCCAGCACCATGGTGCTACACATTTGACAGTCCTATGTCAGCAGCCCTCGTCTACCTCCCACTCATCCCAGCACCATGGTGCTATACATTTGGCAGTACTGTGTAAACTTATAAAACACAAACTACTATGACGCATGCATACACACTATGCTATTTTTAAGTCAATTTTCCACTTTTTAATCATCCGATATATACCTTTACCACCTCATTTGTATTATAGTCAACCCTTGCCTCTCTCTTTATTCATTCGATACATTCACTTATCCACGTCATCCTCTGCACGTTCACACCATCTGGCATCTACTCACTAGCACGCGTCCTGCTCTACCTAAATAAGCCACATTTCACTAACCGACTCCTTGGTCTTCCATCCCAGCCATCCCCTCCACTAACTGGCAACCCCGATCTCTCGTCAGTCGGGTATTCCGCCGCCGCCGCCTTGGTATTCCCATCCAAGCCATCCCCTCACTAACGGGCATCCCGATCTCTCGTCAGTCGGGTATTCCGCCGCCGCCGCCGATGGCCATGACCCCGGAAGAGATGGCCGCTTTCATGGACCCTTCTTACTCCCGTGCGAACACCGTGCGCATCGGAAAGTGGCGCTGGCCACCTCCCAAGGGCGAGGCACCCAGCGCTGCCGACTTCATGCAATTCAAGCTGCAGTCGCAGCACCGAAAACTGAGCAGCGGCCAGAAGGTGGGTGCTGCCATCTCTCGGATAACCTCGGAAGCTGAACTTCGCGGCTGTGTTGCTGGGGTTAGATAGGAGAACAATATATTTTTATTTTGGATTTAGGGGTGATTCCATGTGTTTTGTATTTAAATATGTATTTCCTTGTTTGTTTTTAACCGAGGAAACAAAACCGAATATTATGTTGCATACAAAGTGGTTCCATGGATTTTTAATCTATAAATGGTAAATACCAAACATCTTCGGTGGTATCCTTTATAGATGTATAATACTGTCAACATCTTATCGTATCAAACTAAGCTAATTAATTTACATTATTTTTTGAATGCTATTTTATGTTTGTGTTTAGTTCCTTGGATAACATAAGCTTCCATATATATCATACATGTATATGTTTGATCTTTATGTGCCTTTTCTTCCTTTTCTTGACACATTCTGCATTATTTTATCACATAGTTACATTGTTTTCCCTATACCTACATTCATAAAAATAAGCTTACATTCTTGAGGCCATCAACATTTCCAAGAAAATACTTGCATGACGAATGAAGATCACGACATTCAGCAGAAGTTTTGAATCATCACCCACACCGATCACTGCATGAGTCACTGAAAACCAGAAGCGTTGCGTTCATATGTGCACATTTTGTAATGCTTTCGCTTACTAACCTGACCTTCGTATGACCTTGTGTCGACTCAACTGCATGACTAAACTAAAACCACAATACTTTTTCACCTTTATAATAACTGCCATTGGTCATCCGGGCATCAGGCATGCCAGTTGTGTTTACCATCACGAAATGACCGCTTAGTTTGTTTTGTTCTTAACTTTTTGATGATGCTATGTTGATTATCCACACAAACTGATGTGGCAGCATGACTAATGGCAAAGTTACCGAAAAAATAAAATAAACACATATGTATCTTTGAAATGCATGGAACATTGTGCACTTTTAGGCTTCTTCTCTTGCATTGTTTGATTGCCTTATTTATTTTGTTTTTGAAGTTCCTTCAGCATGTGACTTTGCATTGTGCTTCTTTCTTGCACACACGTTGCTATCGTACCAATAGGGCCTATCAGCATTTCGCCTTTCGCATGCTTGCATTAAGTTCATAAAAGGAAATCTTCACGCCATCTGCATCTCGGTTAAAATCAAAAATCTTAATCAGACTATTATTCTCAAACTCTTAGCTATCTTCGATACCCCTGGTAAACGGCGATCCACAAAATCGATTGTCTCGCCGCGCCATTGCTCCACTGATGACGTCACGTTGACGATATACCGGTGACGTCACATAACTGACGTCACTGTTCTCGACAGTCCGGCGGTCGTACGGCGAACGACTCCAGCTTCGAGGGTGTTGAGTGGGACGAGTTTGAGATGGGAACTCCGGACGACACCGCCCGGGCCTCTATAACGCCTGAAGTGCTCAACAAGTCACGCGAATCTGCCAAGTCAGGTGTGCGCTGTCACCCTGCAGGGCGAGAGTGCAAAGCTCGAGTGGAAGGTGGACTGTCTGGCATAGAAGTTTGGATGCTTGGGGTTCAAGCTGCCTTATGTATGACGACATATTGCCTAAGCAGTTTGAGAGGAAGACGAACTGTTATGTAATTTGTATTTGTAGTTGTAATTAAATGTCTTTTCATTAACAATATTATCGGTATCATTGACCTTATCCTCGTATTATATTCCAGAAAATAAAGCTTTTAAAAAATACCTGTTTATTGATATTTCGGCCGCAGGCCTTTTCAAAATTACATATATGAAAATACAATGTTCACATAAGAATAAGATAAAATATATGCACCACATTCGTCTTTTCATTAAGCTAAAATAAATCACACGAATTTCCTCAGACATAATCATTCAACTGTTCTTGTTTAACATTTTTTTTTAAATTTGCCCCACTGTGTTATTATAAACGCGCAGACCAGAACGTACCCCATGGTATTTCTTCAGTGGACCGGGAGCTTGATAGGCAGCCGAAGGAACAACCAGAGGCGAGCGTCAAGCTTTCGTCCTCCGCACCTAACTCCATCAGCAAACTGAAAATCTCCTCAGCACTCAAACTGAAACTGGAAGCCGTCACATCGAAACACACTGGACGGTAAGTTTTTACAGTAGGCTAACTTGATTGAATGCCACCCGTTTTATGGATAACTGTATTACTATATTGAGTTGGCGGATCCATGCCTGCAACGTCAGCAATATGTATTCCTGAGGTGGCGAAAACTCTGCTTGAGGTTAATCATGACGATGATAGTTAAAGTAACCGGTAACCTAATAATAAGTAAGGGGAAAAATGAATTATGGCCGAAATTATATTGTTGAATATTTCGGTATTTAAGCTTCCTCATCAATTAACTTTTTCAGGTTCAACAGTATATTTACACGTTGTCGGCAGACTTACTCCACCCTTCTGTGGAGTATGTTACCCCATTCAATGACATACCCAACAAACAATCCCATTCAAAAACATACCCAACAAACAATGAATAATTAACAATTGTTTTGGTCATTGCTGACACAGCTTCAATAGCGAAATATTCAACAATATAATTTCGGCCATAATTGTTTTTTTTCCTTACTTATTATGAGGTTACCGGTTATTTTAGCTATCATCAATATGTATTCCGTCTCAATATGTGTATTCTACGGTTCCGTTGGCTGTACCTTTTAGTCGCCTCGACATCATCATGTATCTACCAATAGGCGTACAAATAATTGGGTTAGGGAGCTATGAGCCTACACGTTTTGGTGATCATTTTTTTATGATTTTCTTTTTTGTTTTGCCTGAGGTAAATTAGAGACAGCAAGACGTACACTAAGACGAAAAGAGCTCACATTTGTAAATTAATCGTCCGAAGGAGTAGTGGTTTTCTCACAAAACCAGGCACACCTTCCACTCTCCTCCTGTTCATGACGTTCCTACGTCCCTCCCTGTGTCTGTCTGCCTCCAGGCCAAACGGCAGCGACTCGAATGACACGCCGGACGGCGGCAAGGATAAGGTGATGCCGAAGAAGCTGGACATGTCGCGGCGTCTGCTGCTGCAGAAACAGCTGGTGTCCCAGACGATAGAGACGGTGAGTCAGCAGGGATGTCCTCTCGGAGATGTTTGTTGTGACCACAGCTCCAGTGCGGCAAAGTCGGCAGCCAATCGAAACAGGACATCACAACTATGTATAATAGGCATATGTCCGTTCCTGCATCAGTGAATGTTATTATCTGCGTCCCAGGCAACTCCCTGCGTCCATCCCAGGGGTAATAAAAGAAGACTGTCGTTCTCCGTCCAAATCGAAAGCTAGAAAATTGTTCTCCAGCAACACTAATAAAATATCGCACGTTAAAGCAAAATGAGTATTTATACGTTATTAAAACTTGATCGTATATGACAAAATAAAGTTGCAGAAACCCTGATAAGCTACTCTGATAGCTGATGCAAACATACATTGTAAAGTTAAAATCAGTTAAGTAGTTTTTCAGCATCACCATGCCAACCTAAAAGAACCTTTCACTATCAGCATGTGTCAGCATCAATGAAATAATTAACCCCTTGTGATGGTTTGAATGACAGTCTTCTTAGTCACACTGAAACTCAATGTGCATGGTGGAATCAGGAATGTCAATATCACTGTATAGGCTACAAAAAGAACAAATCTCTTGGACCAACCAATATTATATATTTGTAATAACTGGTACTTTACCGTATCGGCCGCTGGCCACCCTACCCCTAGCGGCCAGTGAGAGAACTAATCAGCGGCTGGGGTGGGCCGGCCGGGCTGGGTGGCCGATTAGTTATGTGTAGCTACTGACAGGCCGAGCGGCCGGGACTAACCTGGGCTGCCGATTTTTTTTTACCCCCCCCCCCTAAGGATGCAGTTGCACCCCTCGGGGACAAAACACAAGTAAATAACATAAGTAATTGAATTTGGCTATCAAATGGCGAAGACTGCTTGTCAATCGGATATGAGGTTCCAAAGATATGAGCTTCTGAAAATACATGCGCCGCCCTCGTTACAAAATACAAATCGAGGCTGTCTATCAGTGATTGTTATCAATCTCGAATATACTCTGGTTTCTAAACATGTTTCAAAAAATAAACCACCTTCTACTATGCAGTGGAGGGAGGCTGGCAAAACCTCCCGATCCGCTGTCCTGACAGCGGGAAGTTCAGGTGCAAAATCAACAATGTCTTCCGAGCTGATCTCCCAACCACCGCCAATTAGAAATAGTAGCTTGTATGGTCTATCAAAAAACAGTTATATTTTTGTATATACGCAACCTAAGTCGGGACGTCATTTGATATAATCAGTGACGGCGTGGGCATTACTCAGCTGAACTGCGTAGTGTTAAAGGCCATTAGACACAAAAAGTAGTCGTTTTTCCAGTGAAATGAAGCTCAGCTTACGATTGAGAGGCATGAAATGGATCATATTTTTTATCATTTATTAAAGAAGATTAAAAGCTAGTTTTAAGCTAACGTGCTTTCGTAATTGTGTTAGATGATACTCATGCGTCATAATCGTCAGCAAACTTTCCTGAAAACCACAAAGAAGAAATTTAGATTGCCTTTTTTGTATTTAATTGATCTTATTTAAGGTAAATTGCATGAGAAAAACAACTGAAGAGTGAAACAAATAACAGTGATACATGATATGACGTCATTTAAAGACGCATAACGGCTGGCAAATTGTAAACGCTATGAAGGAATATTTTGTCACATGTGCGTCAAAAACGAAACGTGTTCTTTCTAAGCTTAATTTCGCTTCATTCTTGCAATACATCTACCTTTTTATCAATTCAAAAAATAGAGCAAATGTCCTTCTATAACGTGATGTATCTCACATAACTAAGAACTAAGCCGTTTTCCGATGGAATGAGGAACAACACGGCCATGACCTTTAACACTACGTCGTCAGCTGAGTATGCCATGCTACTTTTTTGACGTCACACTTAGGTTGCGTATAGGCTGCCAATCTACTAGTGCCTGGTTGATATTTGAAGTGCTATGCGGGACAGCATTATCATGTGGAACCATGACGTTTCAGAACAAATTGCCTTTACCCCTCCCCGTCTAACTCGAAAACTAAAATAGTTAGAAAGACGCAGAAAAAAGCATTCGAACGCTCTTCACATATTCATTTGAAGTTTCAAGAGCATGTTTGGCTCAGGTTAATAATAAAGTCACCAGAGGTCATCAAAGGTCAAATTTCTCAGTTATAGATCTTGGCTTCAAACAACCCCCATATATCTCGGGAACTATGATAGCTAGGAACAAACGGGGAAAAAATAACAATCGAAAGCTCTTGAAAAATGCAATCAATTCAAAATGAGTACCACTATTTTATTCGATGTAAAGAACACACGCATGCAAAACAAGGATGTGGCTCCTCTGATGTATCATTTGTGATGAAAAATTAGCCAACCTGGCAAGAAAAAAAAACTTGGTCTCCGACGTCGTCCAGCAGGTCAGGGCAATTTACCACCCCTGGTCCATCATTCCCCTCCCTGGTAGGTGCATTA
Source organism: Semibalanus balanoides (assembly GCA_014673585.1). Taxonomy (NCBI): domain Eukaryota; kingdom Metazoa; phylum Arthropoda; class Thecostraca; order Balanomorpha; family Balanidae; genus Semibalanus; species Semibalanus balanoides. Next base: position 18,895 of record VOPJ01005891.1, read on the forward strand.
CAATCTGCAGCCTTGCATTTACTTGTATGCCAGACTAGCCAAAAAGTAAGCTTGGGACATGCAAACGGCTGTCATTTAGGATGTGTGGAAATTATATTTATATAAGCTACTATGTGCGTAACTACCTAGGTACCGCTTCCTAAATACGCACAGATTAACCTATATCGTTCAACGCTTGCATGACAGGAATAAGCTATGTCGGTTCAAGCATAGGTTGAAATGCGATTCTAATATCTAGACATTCCACTCTTTCCATTATATGCCATCTGTAGAACTAATAGCGTAATCCTGAAAATCAAACGTCGGGATCCCATTGCGTTCGGACGGCGGGAGCCTGTCCAATCAACGGGAAGAAAGCATTCTGCTCAGATGAAGCCTGGCAAGGTCTTCGTCTAGTGTTCTTCGTTAGGATATAGAGGATAGAATAGAGGTGGGCCGTTCTCAGGTACATCGGGCACATACAACTTTCACATCTTATTTCTGCCGGCTGCCAGGAATAGCCCGATCGGACGGTAGGTTTCAGGGTCTGCGCAACAAGCTATGCTTAGGGCGGGTCCTGACCTCGAAAATCCATCCATTCAAATGGTTCGGACACAATTTATAAACACGTATACGAATGTGGCATGCTTTCAATACGCCTTGGAATACCGACATTATATTTCGCAAACAAAATTGTATTGCTCCCACAGTATATTTCGCTCAGATCAGAGCAAATACGTCGCGATCGTTACGCAAAGGCGTATCGCTGAAAGAAACATCACTTCAGACCTTCAACTTATTCCCCTCCAAAGCACAGCATATAACTCCCTATCAAATCTTCTCCCACTGCATCTCAACGCATCCTTACATCTCGCTTTCCTGGTCTTAATCGCTGCAATCGGTCTGCCCTGGAAATCACATGTCGTCTCCTTCTGGGTCGCTGAAGACTTCCTAGGCGCTCAGGACGATAATGGAGGACGCGTCAGTTTCCAGCACGAGGGAGCTCGCCCAGAAGGTGCGGAGCCTCATGTCTCCGTCCGAGACTGACACCTCCACACTGTTCAGCTGTGGGTGAAGGACGGCTGGTCAGGTGACACCTCCACCACTGTTCAGCTGTGGGTGAAGGATGGCTGGTCAAAGGTGGACACCTCCACACTGCCTCAGCTGTGGGAGAAGTATGGCTGGTCAAGGTGGACACCTCCACACTTGCTCAGCTGTGGGTGAAAGGACGGGCTGGTCAAAGGTGACACCTTCCACCTGCTTCAGCTGAGGTGAAGGACGGCTGGTCAAGGTGAGACCTCCACACTGCTCAGTGTGAGGGGGGGGGGAGGGCGAGAAGGATGCTTGTCAAGGTGACACCTCCACACTGCTCAGCTGTGGGTGAAGGATGGTGCCAGGTTGACACTTCCACCACTGTTCAGGCTGTGGTGTGAAGGACGGCTGGTCAAGGTGACACCTCCACAATGACTCAGCTGTGGTGAAGGTACGGCTTGCGTCAAGGGTGACACCTCCCACATGCCTCAAGCTGTGGCGTGAAGATAGTAGTCAAAGGGGATGACACCTCCACAATGCTTCAGCTGTGGGTGAAGACGGCTGGTCATGTTGACACCTTCCACACTGCTCAGCTGTGGCGTCAAGGAGGGCGTGGTCATGGTGACACCTCCACACTGCTCAGCTTGTGGGTGAATTGACGGTGGTCATGGTTTACACCTCCACACTGCTCACTGTGGTTGAAGGATGGCTGGTCATGGTGACACATCCACACTGCCCTCAGCTGTGGGTGAAGGACGGCTTGGTCAAGGTGACACCTCCACACTGCTCAGCTGTGGGCAAGGATGGCTGGTTCAAGGTGACACCTCCACACTGCTCAGCTGTGGGCGAAGGACGGCTGGTCAAGGTGACACCTCCACACTGCTCAGCTGTGGGTGAAGGATGGCTGGTCAGTGGTCAAGGTGACGAACCCAAAAGCAGATTAGTGACAGTCGGTTTGTCAGACTAAGGAAAGGTGCAGACATGACTTGACTAGAACGGCCACAAGTTTGATGGTTTAATGCGGACAGGTGATGAGAGTATATGCTTTCTCGTAAATTGTATTGGACTGCAGTGTTTTAGGTGTAATTCGATCTTATTTCCGAAATGCTAACCCTGAATTAGGCTCAATATTTGATGGCATAAATTTATACAGGAAATTCCTCCCGAAGGCCATGGCAGTACCAATTCCTTGCACGAAGAAGCAAGCCGAGCTTCCTTAATCACCCCAAGCAACAGAGTAAGAATGATCCTCATCATTCCAACCAAACCGCGAATGGCGTACCCAAGGCCCTATAAGGGCGTACCGTACCGTCCACCGCCAATCATGTGGGAGCTCTCACCTCCAGCGTGGTGCTGTAGTGGTGGAAGATGGTGGAGGACTCGCGTTTGTAGGTCAGCTCCACGAGAAGGTCACCATCGCCGGGATCGGAGCCCGACACGCTCTCATGGAACACGTCGTACTTGTCGAACCTACAGCAGAATTCCGAAATGTAAATTATGGGTGAGAAACATCTCGATGACCTGCTTTGGTATTTTAAAATCATTTACTTTTTGGTGAAAAAACAACATCTTATAATCCTGCCTTGACTTTCTAGAATTAGTAGTTTTGCGTTGTGTTAAAAAGTTTGATCAATATTAATGTTCCGTACCGTTTTAAGCTCTTTTGAACGTATATTCCTATTCGTAACTTGGACATCTCAGCCTTTCTACTAAATCCTGCATTTCAATCGAATTTTTCAAAGGTTTATTTCGTCGAATTTTCTCCTCAATGCATTTAGGCTGTTATAGCAAATAAATGTCAAATAATAAACTCATATGCCTCGATTTGGTCTCTCTCACTAGATTGATACTTATATCATAAGAAATACAATTACAGAAAATATAAAAATACAAATGTAAAAGAAAGAGTACAAAGCAAAATAAGAAAATAAAAAACAAAAGAAGAAAATACAAAAACGAAAAAGAGAGAAAGAAGTAGAGGAAAAGAAAAAGTAGGAAAGAGATAAAAAAGAGAAAAGGAAAAAGAACAAGAAGAACAAGAACAAAATTATAACGTTATTCTCTCCATCATGTTTCCTATCCGGTCGCACACCAACCTGCCGTCCTGGAGGGTGAACGCCTGCGCCTGAGGTCCCAGCACCGTGGCCGTCAGCTTGCCGTAAGTCTCCTCCTGATTATACCCGATGACCACCTCCAGACTCATGAAGGCCTCGCAGTAGAGCGAGGAAGGCTCAGTGTACAGATAGAACGCCCCGGTGTTGGTCACGTGACGGTCCGCGTGGAAGCCCAGGTTGCGACACTCGCCGCTGTGGCAGCGCGTGGGGCAACTTCCGGAGACGACCTCGTCCCAGGAGGCGCACGGCACTGCCAAGAAGCCGCAGGACGAGCTGATGGACTCGATGAAGAGGTCGACGGCGCGGAAGTGGCTGCAGGCGGCCGTCAGCCACTCTGAGCGGCTGATCTTCAGCGTTCGCAGGCCCGTTAGGTGTCGAATGTAGCTGCGATTATACAGGGCGCAGACGCGGGAGAGTGTGATCACGTGAAATGTAGAACAATAGCTGCTATTATGCTCATGCTAGTACTTTACGTTGGATTTGTTTCCGCAGTCAGCGATTTACATGTAAAAAACGACCCTGTGCTTCTGAACAATGAACTTGAAGTTAACCTTTATATTAAAGCAAACACATTGTATTTAATGAAATCATCCTTTGCTTGTACGCCTTCCAAGATGCAACTTTTTGGAGGAATAAAAAACAAAATCAGCGGCAACCTAAGCCAACCTAAGGAGCCTGCACTTAACGCTACATATAATTCACCTAGTGATCGCCATGCACATCAACTGCCTATTTCATGTCATGCACATACACTGTGTAAAACATTCTGAAGTAAAGCAACGGACAACTGAGCTGGCAAGACTCCCCTCAGCTCAGACCCCTCTGACTCCCCTCAGACTCCGCTTAGCGTCCCACCTGTGAATCGTGTCGCCACAGCCCCTTAGCGTCCCACCTGTGAATCGTGTCGTCACAGTCCAAGGTCATCGCTGCCAGCGGCGTTCGAGTGCACCACGTCCACCAGGTCAGCATCGGTCGAGTCCAGACGTACCAGCGAGTCCACTGGTTCGTCAAAGTCAAGCGCGGCCGGATCGAGTCCCGTGATCCTCGGTACTCCACCGAGGCGGTTGGAGATGTACGCGGCCGCGTGGGCGCCGATGTCGTGGCCGATGAAGTACAGCTGTGACGTCTGGAGGCCAGTCTGTGTCCCGAGCCAGCGGAACATCCGCTCGCCCTCTGCGCCGACCATGCGCGCGTTGTCGCGGGCCTTCTCATACACGTCGCCTCCGAAGTTCCAGTCGATGCACATGACGTTGGCGTCCTCCTGCTCCAGAAGCGACTGCATCATCGCCAGCGGCCAGGCCTCGTCGCAGCTGTCAGCGAAGCCGTGGATCAGGACGATGGTTCGCGCCCGGCTGGCGTCGAAGTCGGAGTATCCCAGCATCGCGGTTTTGTCGGGCACTATCTCATACTCATAGTTGGCGTTGCGCGTGTACAGGAGGAAGCGCGTGGAGAGCTCGATGGGAGCTTCCGGTAGTCCACGACCTTCCCAAACGCCGCTGTTGTCGAAGCAGCCGAGGTTATCAAAGCAGATCTCGTCGGTGAGCGCTGGCGCCAGCAGCGCCAGACCAAAGAGGAGGGAAACCGCAGAGGCCATGACTCGCGTGCAGTGCCGACGGAGACGGAGGTCGGAGTGGGTGCGGCGGGGTCGGCTGGGACCGGACAGGGTGCGGCACGGACCGCCAGATGATAAGGAGGATGAGCCAGGGGCGCGTCGAGGTGACAGATACCTGCCTGTGCCAATGTCACATTTATCGGCACTGTAAGTCCACCCGATGTCACAGGATAACCGTAACATTGTCAAACTTCTGTGACGTTATCCTCGTTATTGATTTTAATCGGTTGTTGGATGGCTCAGATCTAGGACCTGGCTCCGTACGCAGCAGACAACGCCCATGTCGCTTTGTGGGCGCGGTTGAACTTGCCGGTCCCCTGTATTGCCTGTATGTGCCAGCTGTGCGGTTTTCGTGGGAACCCGCCGGCTGTCGCGTAGATTATTGAGACCTTGATTTTCTCCCGTCGAATATTGCAGAGATTTGCTCGATGCGTTTCGTCTTAGCTTTAAACCTATAATTTAATAATTATGTTACAGCACCAGATTACCGAGCGGACGCGAAGCGCCCGTGAAGTTTTTGTCAACCTACTGAAAAAGTAAATTTGACCCGGCCCGACTCGGCCCGGCCGTACAGACGCTTTTCGGAAGATACTTACTTTGCAGCCACTGCTCTGATTGAGATTGAGTTTTACATATTTGATAGCCAAATCAACTGCACTTTACTTGTAATATGTTTCCCTCTTGATGAAAGTTATATGTAACTTAACGAACAAAGTTGCAGTTTTCGTCGGCATAATTGGCGCCGTCGAAACCTTGCATAGTCAGCGAATATTGATATAAACATGTATTTACACGATGAAGCATGCAGTCCTCAGGACGTACGCTTTTTGGCCGATTCGAGAATAGGAGATCATGAACATTTAGATCAATTTGTATTCATAGAAATCCACTAGAATCAGTTACCGCCCGGTTACCGCCGATTAAGGATTTTTAGTGGATGGCCGAAAATTATTTTCCCATTGACCACGTGCTTAATTTTAGCCGTGTATTAACTGGAGTGTTAATACACTACCAAACAAGATAATAGGTACTCTTATAAGCCGTATGTCAATGGCACTGCATTTATCTCTTGAAAAGTTGCAATGACCCTGCATTTGACTCTTGAAAAGGCGCGAAACGGCCATGCATGCACTATATCGTTTTATGTACTCGTGACATTATAGGTTCAGTTTAAGAAATATTATTTGGCTCGTTCATAAACTGCATCGTTAATTTCACTTATACATAAATTTGTATTCCTGGTACCAAATGTCATGACTTTACACGTTATATAGAACGTTTAGTCTGTGCCAGACATGTGCCTGGATCCGGGATCCAGCTGAGATCTGAATCGTTGTGTCCAGTGTGCCGGGATGCACATGGGACACCAGATCCAGGTACACAATAAGCCGAGGGATCCACAAGGATTCCAGATTCTGATGTATTTTATGCCAAGGTATCCACTGGGATCCAAGATCCAGCTTCGGGATCCAGGAACGCTGGTAGGTACCTATACTTCTTGCTAATTTTATAATATTGGCAAATAAATTACAATATCTATGTTTGCTAACAGGTACAACTAACAAGAGAATTTGCTGACTACATAAATACATAAAACATACTACAACGCAAAAAAAAACAGTCCTCAGTCATCTTGTCAGTCATATTGTGTTGCAAGATCTAAGGCTTGCTTTAAATTAGAGATCCATTGAAATCTTAGATTCTGAAGATTTGACGCCGAGGGATCCGGAAGGATCCCAGATCTTCGTGCATTTTACGAAGAGGGATCCACTGGGATCCAAGATCTTCATTCATTTTATACCAAGGGATCCACTGGGATCTCAGATCCAACTTTGGGATCCAGGGACAAGTCTGGTCTGTACGTAATAAGTACATCTAGAAGCGTTTTCCAGTGCTCTTGCGAGGACCTATAACTGACTAACACTAATACATCAACTAAATCAATCAGCATCATCATCGCCAACCAGTGTCATTGTACCATAGTATCATATAGCGTAGGGTCGTGAGTATAAAATCTCATCATATCGTTACACATCACATCACATCATCATTGTCATTTCAGGTGTTACAATATTCTTTCAGCTTCTATTTTAGCACAAAAACACGCACACGCCTTTAATCATTGTGGATCTAGAGGTTTTGGCCACTTCTGAACCTCAATTGAACCTATGTGCATGGGCCCGTGCCCCGAAACTATGCGAATTTATAATTTTGTTTTAACCCGTACACAAATCAATGGGTATTGTAATTGCGCCGCGGATTTTTCCTGTAGGGGAGAGTGCCCACCAGCGAACATGGTGCCTACAGTGAACAGGTGCCCCTCCAGCCTAAATTAGTAATGTAATAATTTAATCGATGTCGGTGGTGGTAGCTGACACAAAGCGATGATGTATAAAGTTGTTAACAGCATTGGCTGATTTCATTTTATTCTGTCAGGATGCAAACAGTTATTTTTTGCGTTTGCCGTTTTATTTTCGATTAGTGTTTTTTGCTTCCAGAAACGTTATATTTGTATATTTAGTGAAATTAACTTTAGTGACCCTTTTGCGATGTCCATTGAATGATGTGAAAGTCACAGTTTGCAACAGTCGTTTAATTTGTCCCCCTCAAATTTGGTTTTTATCATATATGTTGAATGTCCACCAGTGAACAAGGGTGGGCGCCCACCAGTGAACACCTGTTCACTGGTAGATCTTCTTTCCGGAAAACCTCAACTTTTCAACTGTGAATGCAAGTGATATATTAGTTAGGCTTGATAAACTCCACAAAGGGCCTCCGGCCAGGACCAAGGAAATCCTCACGTTTTATGAGGACCTCTCTCGTAACAGCTTCATGCTGAGTGCTTTGTGCTGTGCCGAAACGTTCCAAAGACAACACTTTCCAGAATAATGTTGATTTTATACTACAAGATCAACGTTATTTTGTGTATTACTGGACATCTGAAATTGTTGGACGTGTGTGAATACATTTTGGAATATAAAGTTTCCTGAACTTGAAATATATTGGTTATAATTATTGTTTTATTATTGTCGAGTGTCACCGATATATCAAGTGTCGAGTGTCAATGGATTGTCAACAAACATCAAGTGAGCATCAGAAGTAGACCCCACCGCCTACCTTTTCATGGTGGAGGTCCCCTGTTTACTGGTTGAGTCCCCCCTGTTCACTGGTGGAACCCCCCTGTTCACTGATGGTTACCAATGCCCACCAGTAAACAGTTAGGTCCAAAAAATGAAATTGGTTAATAACTCAAATTTTGTATTGAGTTAAACTAATTTGCTAGTGGCTATTCCTTAGCATTTAAGTAAGTAATTTATAGACGAAGTTTCAGATCTCCAGGACAAAACACAAAGCCACTAGACCGATTTTTCAAAAGGGGTGTTCGCTGGTGGGAACTCTCCCCTATAGGTTGAAGGTGCTTGCGGTGTGTACTGTTTGAGGTGCTTGAAAATTCAGGGCAGTGTCATGTGCTCAAAGTTGGGGGGACAAAAGACACTATGTCCCCAAACTTCGAAGCTGGAGGACATGTCCGGTGTCCCCCGTCTCCCCGGTGGCGGAGCCCATGAATATAGGTACCAAGGCTATGTGCGGATCCCAAAGACGGATCCAGTTAAGAATCTTGATTCCAGATCTACTGAGATCATAGGATCAGTTTATTAATCAAGAGGATTTACCAGGATCGGCTGCAGACAGCAATTCTTTTCAATAGATTCGTTGGAATCCCAGGGGTAAAAATCGGAAATTTTAGTGTCGAGGCAAACCTCTGGACGAGTCCGCATTTTTCCGACCTCAAATTCTCATCAGACCTGTATCGATGTCAGGGGGTCGGGTCCCCAATCGGAGGTTGGGGGCAATTTGACCCTCTTGCCTCCCCCGTCGGGCCCGTGACGACCAGGGACGTAGCCGAGGGGGGGGCACGGGGGCCATGCCCCCCCCCCCCCCCCGAGGCGAAAATAATTCACCATCTAGATGGAAATGCGGTTTCTCTGAAAACCCGACCCCTAAAACACCCCCGGTCAGCAACATATGGCTGAGTAGCAAAATGTGATTTCACACTAGATAGAATGATACTTTTTAGGATCAAAATGTGATTTTTTTCCGACGTGCCCCCCCCCCCTGATCAAAATCCTGGCTTCGTGCCTGGTGACGACTGAGGACGCCACTGACCACTGAGCACGAATATCATTAAATGATCATCATTGAACAAAATATCAGGTGAAAGCTGCTCCATCTATTCGTAGACAGCGATCTAAACCAATAGTTACTCGACTGCTGGATAGATGGCGTTCAAGAGGACGTCTTGCGGCCCACGATAAACATTGCACCCAGCACCTATAACGTATAACGAAATGCTGAAACGCCTCACAGCTTTCGTGTTTCAAACTGTTCATCGGACTTAAAGGAAAGCACAGCGGTTCGTGGTAGCTGACATTTGTTTTGCCGGTCAATCTAGAAAGATTACCTTTTCCTTTAACCCTATTCCCTGGGGGGGCAGATTCTGCCCCCCCCCCGGTAGTTTTTCGTCCACCGCTTCTGAACCGTTACGTCTATCGTCTTGAAACTTTCGGACTTTTCCTCAATATGATTGACGCGTGTTCTGTGTTTTTTTTTAATCGGCTCAAGCAGAGGCGGCTCCAGGGTCATGTTTCTTGGGAGGTCGTTTACGAATGCGGTGTGTTGCGGCGCATACTTAGGTACTTCGTAGTTTTGCGGTGAAATAAAAGCGTCAGAAACTAAGTCGATGCTTTATACATCATGACTATAATTGGATTATCATATTTTTGGGGCAGTTAGGCGAACTCAGGTCATCAAATGGGAGGCGATATTCTCCGTCAATTTAGGCCCAACTTCAAATAAGCAGGATGATAAAAGACGTTCCGCACATGGTGCCCCCCATGTTGTTTACCTGAATCCGCCTATGCACAATATGTTACATTTAACAAATTACTGCAACAAAGCCCACATGTGACGTTTCCACGTCCCACACTAAGGAAAGCACACATTGTTTATCAACAAATCCCCCCATTTTTTATCCCTGAGTGCGCCTATGATTTTGAATTTTTGTACTTGTCCCTTTCACACATTGAAGAGCATGATATTGGAAGCTCAAAAACGTTTTTTTCATGAAAATCGGTCAAATCTCATGGCCACAAGGACCTTTCAAAAAACACCCTAAATTTTAGTATTTTTTGTCCCCTGGCCCCCTATTTTAGAGCAAAAAAGTAATTTCTGGATCCATAAATAGAAGGATTTAATCACGACAAATCGAATATGGTGTTCGTCCCATCGAAAATCGGCCGAGTGGTTCTCGATATCTCTGGGGGGGGGGCGGAATCTGCTCCCCCCCCCAGGTTAACGTAATTACTGGCCGCCCGCAGGGAATAGGGCTTCAAGCTGTAGGTACAAGGGTAAGTGGGGGAGAACGGGGTTAGTTGAGCTAAGTGGTAAGTTGAGCCACCCCCTTTATTGGGTAACATGACAGCCCAATAAAGACGGTAATGCCATCCGCGGAAAGGTCTTTGTATCTGACCATTGAATTGTCAGCGTTGGCTCGGTGCGGTTGTTTATTCCGAAGCTATAAAGAAAAAAGGTAAAATATTGGTTGCAGACTAAAAAGTGGATGCCCACCATATTTCTTATAATTATTATCTTAACAGGGTATGAATGTTCCATATCCCCCAATAGGTAGGAGGGACACTTGAGCATGCAACGTGCAGGGTGACTTCTCGCAGTTCGTGGCGTGAGTGACGCTGCACGGAAGAAAGGTACACTGGTAATGTCGGGGCAAGTTGAGCAATCACGGTATACGTGTCGGGCTAAGTTGATCGCCCCGCTCAACTCCTTGCATTTCCGTGCTCATCTCCGTGACTTCAAAGGGTGGTCAAAGTCGATTCAGTAAGCATTTTTCAGAGATAGCATGCTAGTATTAGCCCTATACTTGAGAGGGTTAATAGAATATACTGGCCACAGGGTGTGACTGCCCCTCCCTCACCTACAATTGATCGTTTCGCTCCTAATTTGGATCGAAGAATAAGACTGTTAAAAAGAGTATCAGGATACAGGGGCGCAGGCAGAGGGGGCAAAGGGGCACGTTACCCCCCCCCCATTGGACCGACTTTTTCACTAAAAAGTTATCGGCGACGTACCTTTTTGCGACTTTTTGGGGCCCTGCAAAATAAAGTGGCCTAATTCCGCGCTTGACCGGGGGGCAAATATTGCCCCCTGACGATTTTTCGTGATAGCTCAAAATGCAATGGCGCTATCAACGTGAAACTTGCGGTACCTTCTTTTACATCAATTTGACGTCTTCTGTGAAAAAAACGATTTTTTTTTAGATATAACTAATTTTGTGACGTCACTACACACGAGTTTGACGATTAAATTAACTCAACTTAAACAAGCCGTACAAAGACCACATTTTGACTCAAATGCAAACTAAAAACTTAAGAAGATAGATAATTTCCGGACCTACTAAATGACGATCTCGAATTTGGAGAAATTTTGCTTTTAGGCCCCTTAAATTTCAAAACCAGATTTTTGGGGCAATTGTCACAAAATCAAAACTTTCAAAAATGTTAAAAACCCGCTATACTCGTATATGTTAGAGAATCACATATAGAAGATACCCAAGCCAAATTTCAAGGCAATATCTTTTTTAACGAGTAATGGCTCCCTACTCGTTAAAAAAGATATTAGTAACTATAAAGTATGGTAACTGATGACGTGATATTTTGAAACTGCGTTTTTTGGCATTTCTGACACGACAAAGACAAATAAATGTCGAAAGAGTCTTTTTAATATAAAACTGGCTTAGAAACATGCCTTTTTGTTAAGATTAATCAATTAGAAAGAAAAAAATCTTTTGACCAGAAATTGACCTCAGCATGATACTAACTTCAACTAAATGAGCTCAGATGGCAAATTGATTGACACTATCGATGTCTGCGTATAAAACAGTTCATCAAACATGTGTCGCATTACATTCGAAAAACTGTTTTCGCATAGTGACTTTTTGTGACTTGAACTTGACTTTAACCTTTGCCAAAAATCTCGTTTTTGCTCATGCGGGATGTATATCATACCTTTGGGAGCCCTTTGGGTTTTCATGGCCGCAAGCAAAGGCTCTGGATGGAAAGTATGATCCATAAGCTCAAATGTCTCTTTATTTTGCACTTTGACCCGAGCTTGACCCGATACGTGACCTCAATTCGAAAATTTATAGAGTGCTTGAGATGCGTCTCAATGAGAACTTTCGAACGCCGTCTTGCACGTCTCGCTACAATCATTGGCTCGGGCCGGTTCCGGATATAGCGAGATGGTAATATCCCCCCCCCCCCTCCCGGTCAGTGGTGTTCGGCTTATACCCCGGTCAAGGTAAACAACAGGTAAAGACGTACATGCAGCCTTAACCTCTGCAAGTAAAATGCAACTTTCGCTGTAAGCTGGAGCTAAAGGATAAGGCATTCAATCTGGTCGGGGAAATAATTGAATTTGCTTGACATTAAAGCGTCACAGGCAAAATGGTAGAAAATTGCTCATCCTACCCGTTCTCCCCTACTAGTGCTAACCCGTCCGTTCCGCTGGGAGATTACAGATAGAGTGGTGGTGTAAGCCAGTGATAAGCAATTCGGAATTGATAACCCGTACTGCCCGTGACACACTCGTCGTACTTATAGTACTCTTTTGTACCCGTCATACACCCGAGTCTCCTGGATGGTGTCTCGTATCTCCTAGATAGAAATACCCTACCAAAAAGAGACCCCTTCCCCACTCCTCCCCCAACCGGCCCGTGTCCTTATGGAAAGCACTACTAATTCGCTGGTATCTCCGGGATCACACCAACTCAGCACGTGATTTACCTGCAGGAGTGTGCAAACAGACAGACGGGCAGACAGACAGAGAGACATACTTTCTTTAAACAGTAAGTTAGATATTGGATGTTGTTCAGTTTAACTACGTCACCACGTTAAACACGTACCTACCTACATAAGTTTAATATAAACGTTAAAGCACGAGTAAACAACACGTCAGCAGCATACGTCACAAAGGAAATGACCCATCTCTCTGTCGTAATCGCTGCGAATGTGCTAATAAAAAGCATTAGTTGGTAGGTACTAACTTAAAAATGCTTAACATGACATTGTTTTAGCATTGTTGTTTTCATATAATAAGCCATGCAATTTTCAAAAAGCAATAAGTTTCGATAACCGATAATCGCATATTCAGTATGACTTGCCAGAAGTGTCGCACATTTCCAAAGTGGTGTGCGTTGTTATGACTTGTGTGCCTCGAAAGGAGATGTAAAAGACTTGGGCTTATGCAAAGATAACTATTTATAACAGGAGTAAGCACACAAGAAATGTGTATCCCCTAAATGTGGCTTATCAACATGACGTACAAAACTGTTATTTCGTTGTTAAACTCCTTTATGAAGGTAGGTCGTTTCCTTTAACACGCGCCCTGGATGGGGGAGGGCAAAATCCACCCACCCCTCCAGTTTTTCGACGATAGCGGAAAAAGCGCCGCCGTTTTTTTGCATACCTGTTTGAAATAAACTATTCACATTACGTAAAAATATTGGCCTCGGATCATTTTAGGTCGAGTCACCAGACCAGGTCACGTGATAACCTCACTTCGAAAAAGTGTTTGGTGGTATGCAGACACACAATTGTCTTTTAACTTACAGGATGGCATAAGATCATAGAGACCTACAATTGAACTGTCTCGGATTGCTTATATCGGTGACCTAAGGTCAGGGTCAATTTTGTGACCACCAACACTTGTTTGTCAATAACTCTCGACAGAAAGAAGATAGACCCTTAAAAACGGCACCAATGTGATGGACTCATCGGGACACGTCTCACAACTTGCTTTATGACCTACTTGGGTTATCACCTGACCTTGAACTAAGGTCAAATTTCCCAATTGACCTCACCTGTGAAAATGATAATGGTTCGAAGCGTTTGGACAAGGAAAACATGATGGCGTCAAAAGAGCTGCCTTATTTAGTCAAAAAGTTTTTAGTAAAACATTTTTTGCAAAACAATAACCTTTTTCCTTGAATGACCACTCGGTCTAAAATATTCAGCTGAGCTCAAATTTGATAACAACGAGTCTATTACAGTTTTCAAGATCTTTCGATTGCTTTTCTTCCGTTTGCTCCTCTGCTATCATAGTTTCCGAGATAATTGGGGTATCTGGATCGTAGACAAAAATCAGAAAAATATAACCTTTGATGACCTCTCGTGACTGTGATATTGACCTGACCTAAAATAGACAGAAGCACTTTCGATAGAGCTTGTCTCGATATATCAAACTTCGTTTTCCACGTGGGGCATTCCAGGACAGATCGACAAGGGGGTAACACCCTACAACTCAGATTTCGATAAAACTCCGTTACAGGGGATATCTGGGGCGCTGAATCGCGCTATGCAAGTTTCAGTTTGATTAGAGTTACGGCTGCCGAGTTATAGCCTCCGGCATTTTCGTGAGGGCACCATGCATGACTTAGCCAATTAGCAATAACTCCACAACAAATTATCCAATTGCCCAGGAAAATTTTGATTTTCAAAGGTCAAAGGTCAAATTTTGAAGTTGAGCTAGCCAGGTCACCAGTAACATATTTCGAAGCGCCTTGACAAGAAAAACACGATAGTATTTTAAAAAAAATGTTATATGTTTAACTTATAAAAAGTTATGCACGAACAACTGTTTTTACTAGCAACAACGAACAACTTCAACATGTTGGTGAATAACGCTTCGGAGATAAAACATAGAAATACTATTTTAACACCATCGTGTTCGTCTCGTCAAGGCGCTTCGGAAAAATGTTAGTGGTAACCTGTTTACGTCAACTTCAAAGTTTGACCTTTAGTCAAGGTCATTTAGGTAGATCATGTTGCATATCAAGCGACGAGAATCGACGAAACAAACACAGTGGTGTAATTTTCACGTCTCTATCTATATTATATTAAGAGTTTGTGGTAAAATGTCGCTGGTGACCTCAGCTGACCACAGCTGACCTTGCAAAGGTCACTGAGCAACAATTTCACCTGGTAAATCAACCTGGTACTCTAATTAATATCGAAGTGGCTTAGATTGCAGCTTAAAACCTCCGTGTAACACATAAGCCGCATTCAGTGCCATCATGGGACAAATTAATCATTTTTTGTTGGTGAACAGAGAAAAACGAGTTAATTTGAGCAATTAAAAAGTACATTTATAGAAAATAACTATCTCCAATTTTTATTCCGAGCAAAGACAACTTACCAAATAATATTATAAAAATATAAAACAACATTATTTTCACTGCGCTCGTTTGAAGGTCAGGTCAGGTCACCAGAGGTCAAAGGTCATTTAATTAGAATCAACACAAAAATAAAAACTGTGCGTGGAATGATGTTCCTTACTTCATTGCCATTCAGAAAATGTATGGTTTTCTAGGAATTGGATAATTTGTTGTGGAGTTATTGGATAATTGGCAAAGTCATGCAAGGTGCCCTCACGAAAATGCCGGAGGGTATAACTCGGCAGCCGTAGCTCTAATCAAACTGAAACTTGCATAGCGCGATTCAGCGCCCCAGATAACCCNTATGTTGCTACTTTCCTATATCATTTGGCAAAATAGTTCGCTTTGACACTTCTTTACCGCACTTTAAACTCACAATAACTTTTTTAGAGGTCCGCACCAATACTATGCACATTGGTCATTGTGACGCATTGATGAAAATGCATATCCAGGGTATAAGACTCAAATTTTGCGCGCCGCTCCGCGGCGCGATTTATTTAAGAGTTCCAGGTCTTGGACTTAAAAAATATTCCAAATTCCTATAGCTAATTCCAACTTAGTGTCATTAGCCGTTTTCACGTTGGATTATTTTGCGCGAAATGTTTTAAAACATTTTAAAATGTTTAAGTGGTAGCCGTTTTCATGATGGACTAATTTGTGAGAAATGTTTTAACCCTCACCTTTCGGTCCCGTAGGGCGAGGGTTAAAACTGTTTTTCTCGCAAATTAGTCCATCGTAAAAACGGCTACTACTAAAACATTTTAAAACATTTTAAAATGTTTCAAAACATTTCGCGCAAAATAATCCATCGTGAAGACGGCTATTGGTTCCAAAGTTGATATTTTTTGCTAACTCCTGCTCCTAAAAGCTGGTATGACCTATGCCATACATGTCATACTGCATTCTCCATCCTTGTAACGTGCCTTCTCATCCGTTTTGTTTGACCCTTTCAACGTCACTGGTGGTTCCAAGGGGCATCGGGGCAAAGGCTCTCCCCGCAGGAATCGGGGAGGGGGGGGGCTTCAATACAAGTATGCCTCCCGCGCGTTCCTGCACTGAACGTGAAAAATAATGATGTTAGAAGAATACAAAAGTGAAAGTTATCAATTTTGCAATAGCAATTTATCGTAAAAATTGCCTTTGCAGCAGTCAAAACCCAGCTATCCATAGTAAAAAACTGAAAATGTCGTGCCACTTTGCGGCAAGTTTTGCAATTGCTTATAAAATGTGGAAAATTAGTTTAATTCGGTGTCTGACAGAGACTCTCCTTGACGATTATTCCTGGCCCCATGGCCCTATCCCTTCATAAAATATTTACTTTCATGCGGGCTACATGTCTCCCACCATGTTCCTCCAGATCCACAGGGACCATTTATGCGCGGAAAAGTCGTTCTAACTCCTTGCTGATATCAACCCATTTCCACTATTACCAGTTGCTTGTTACAGTTTGATACATATTTATGCTAGGTACACTGGAACAGTAATTATTATCATATGCACTGTTGAGTGGTGACTTTCAGCGGTCATCGTGATTTACTATCCGAGGCTAATATGAAGGTATATGAAAAACGACCTTTATTTCAATATTTTTCATCATACCGAGCTGTGCAACCATTAAAAGGGTTACCTGAGGCTAGGCTCAGGTAAAGCCAAGTCTCAATCATGGTCTGGTTCCAATATGAAAATGTTTTCCACGACCTTTTTTTACGCCGCTTCGCGGCGTCACATGTCGGTAGCCATCATCATAACGAGGTGTCATAAATAAGCCATCGTCATCGCCTACAGTTTGTCGTAACGCTGAATTGAATGAATTGCATTTGAGCCACTTATTCGCTACCAGGCCCACCGCCTATATTTCTGGGTTTTATTAGGAAAACCGTAAAAATTTCGCGCTGCTTCGCGGTGCTTATTTACTTAAGTACCCGCTATAACATGGAAATCCATGCTAAAATGCTACAAAGGCTTAAATACACGCAGCAAAAAAAATCGTCATTTCAGCCGACCCCCACTGCGAAAATTATCGGCGACGCCCCTGCGAGTTGGTAGTAAATACACGTTATTATTATTTATATGTGTATATTTCGTAGCATATATGCAACGGAAAATCGCGTATATGTGTTTTTACGATTTTTTTAAAAGCACAAATACCAAAATAAGGTGAACGGTCCAAATTCGGGAGGAAAAAATATGGGTGCTTTTTGGTGAAAAAGAGCGCCCCCCCCCCAAAAAAAAAACGGCTGGATCCGCCAGTGTTCGCCACTGGCAATATTATGGTAGTTATGTAAGCAATGATGAGATGGTCATTACATTTGTTCTTACTACTTCTATAACAAATTATACTTACATACGTTTTGCGTTTTTACGTGTTCTTTCGAAGCACGCAATTTCTTAACAACGTGCGTCATACACCACTTTGGAAATTTGTTCCGCTTTCTAAACAATTCTAGTATACTGTAACCATACATTGTATGCATCCATGAAGATTGGAACATGCATGGTTGAACAGCAAACGCTTTTGTATACAATACATATATTTAAATACACAAAAGCTTTCGGTTTCAATGAAACCTTATCACTTGATACAAATAAGACAATGTTATACAAATAAGGACAATGTGCTACAAATAAGACATTGCTCTCTATTTGTATCACAGTGACAAAGGTTCATTTGAAACCGAAAGCTTTGTTGTAATATATCGATTTTGTATTAAAAAATGGCTGTTCACCATCATAACTCCAAATCTGTCATTGGATCTATACCACATGTATGTCGTATACAGATTGTAACGAAGCCTGTGAACAAATTATCCATATAGTGGTTGATGACGCACCGTTGTTAAGAAATGTGGTTGCTTCGAAAGAAACGTAAAAACGCAAAAACCGTATGTAAGTATAAATTTGTTATGAGAATAGTAAGAACCAGAAATGTAATAACCATCTCACTCATTGCTTACATTAAACAACCATAATATTGCCAGTCGGCGAACACTTGCGGACTCCCAGCCGTTTTTTTGGGGGGGGCGCTCTTTTTCACCAAAAAGCACCCATAATTTTCCTCCCCCTGATTTGGACCGGTCAACCTTATTTTGGTATTTGTGCTGTTAAAAAAATCTGTAAACACATATACGCGATGTTCCGTTTGATATAGCTACGAAATAACACATATAAATAATAATAACGTGATTACTACCACCGCAGGGCCGGCCGCCGTAATTTTCGCAGTGGGGTCGGCTGGAAATGACGATTTTTTTTTTGCTGCGTGTATTTAAGCCTTTGTAGCACTTTAGTATGGATTCCAGTATAGCGGTACTAAGTAAATAAACACCGCGAAAGCAGCGCGAAATTTTTACGGTGTTCCTAAAAAAACCCAGAAAATAGCGGTGGGCCCTGGTAGCGAAAAATGGCTCAAATGCTCAATTAATTTCAATTCAGCGTTACGACAAACTGTAGGCGATGACGATGGCTGTATTTATGACACCTCGTATAGTGATGATGGCTAACCGAATTACTCCGCGAAAGCGGGCGTAAAAAAAAAAGGTTCGTGGAAAAACATTTTTCAATTGGGAACCGAGACCATGATTGGAAGTTTGCTTTACCTGAAGCCTAGCCTCAGGTAACCCTTTTAATGGTGCACAGCTCGGTATGATGAAAAATATCTGAAATAGAAGTCGTTTTTCATACCTTCCATATTCAGCCTCGGACTGAGTAACATCCACGATGACCGCTGAAAGTCACCACTCAACAGTGCATACTGAAATATTACTGTTCCAGTGTACCTAGCATAAAATATGTATCGAACTGTAACAACGCAACTGGTAATATGAAATGGTTGAATCAAGCAAGCGAGTCCTAGACACGACCCTTCCGCCGATAAATCGTCCCTTGGATCTGGAAGAACATGGTGGGAAGAACATTAGCCAGCATTGAAAGTAAATATTTTATGAGCGATAGCCATGGGCCAGGAAGAATCGTCAAGGGAAGCCTCTGTCAACACGAATTAAACTAATTTTCCCACATTTTTATAAGAATTGCAAACTTGCCGCAAATGGCACACCATTTTTCCCAGTTTTACCTAGGGAATAAGCGGGTTTTGACTTAGCTGCCAAAGCAATTGTTTACGATAAATTGCTATTGCAAAAAATTTGATAACTTCACTTGTATCTTCTAACATCATTATTTTCACGTTCAGATGCAGGGAACGCGGCGGGACGATGGCATACTTTATTGAAGCCCCCCCCTCCCGCCTACCCCCGATTCCTGCGGGGAGAACCTTGCCCCGATGCCCCTTGGAACCACCATGACGCTTGGAAAGGGGTCCAAACAAAAGGATGGAGAAGGCACGTTACAAGAGGGAGAATGCCAGTATACAATGTATCGCATAGGTCATTCTACCAGTTTAGGAGCTGGAGTTAGCAAAAGAATACTCAACTTTGGAACCAATAGCCATCTTCACGATGATCTATTTTGCGCGAAATGTTTGAAAACATTTTAAAAATGTTTTAAAAAATGTTTCAAGTAGTAGCCGTTTTTACGATGACTCTAATTTGCGAGAAAAAACAGTTAACCCTCGCCCACGGACCGAAAGGGTGGGGTTAAAAACATCATCTCGCAAATTAGTATCCAGCCCTCCCATGAAAACGGGCTACCAACTAACCTTTTAGAAATGTTTAAAACATTGTCGCGCAAAAATATATCAGCCAACGTTGGAAAAACGGTAATGACCACTAAGTCTGGAATTAGCTAAGAAATGTGGAATATTTTCTTAACCCAAGACCTGAACTCTTAAATAAATCGCGCCGCCCGCGAGCGGCGGCTGCAAACTTGATCTTATACCCTGGATATTCATTTTCATCATGCGTCACAATGACAATGTGCATAAGTATGGGTGCGGACCTCTAAAAATGTTATTGTGAGAGTTTAGAGTATCATGCGGGTAAAAGAATCCTCACTAACGACGAAACTATTTGCCAAAATGACCTATAAAGGAAAGTAGCCAAGCGAGTGGAGAACATGCATTGCGCTAGAAACTGGCGAGTGCTGTTATAACCCTGCATATAACATAAATCCCTGTATTATAGCAATTTGAGTTTTATTCCCATGGGACAACTGCATTCTAGCTGTATTTGTTGATAAAAGCCTGGTATTTTTTCCAATCGAAACGTGATTTATGGAACAGAGGCAAAGCCATTATACATTATTACCGATCGCTTTTTCTTGTGAGGGTTGATCGTTGGGGGGGGAGCAGACCACTTTATGCCTTTTGGGGGAACATGGCCCTAAATTCCCCCCCTCTGGATCCACCAGTGGTGGCGAGGGGTTTGCTCACAGCTCACTAGCCCAGCAAAGCTGCTTCCTCCGCATACCCCCATTTGAAGCCTTTCCACTTATCGGTACGCTTGACACAGCGCTGTATGACAGGAGGCCACAAATAGTCCAACATGTTGGACAGGAGAGGCCGTACAACTAAACAGAGTGCCTTCCATGTCTACCCGTAAGTGATTTCACTACAGGGCTTCAAAAACTGCTATCTCAGGTGAAGTCCCTTCAGGAAAGTGACTGAATATTTAACTGACTCATGCTTCCATAAAACCGATCCGAGCTTAGGTGTGCCAATGATTATGCTCTTTCGAATGCGGCACTACAACCGATACAAAACCGCACAGATACACTATACTCTAGTTAACTGTTGCCTCTGTGCCATACCAAAGAAAGAACCGAGGTCACCCGATATCAGTAATCCCTATCACTGCTTAATAATTCACCGAAACACCATGCGACCTTGCTTTTCATGGTCTCCTCGGTGCCCGCCCTTACCATCGCGTACGCAGGTCGGGCTCTAATGGGACTCGGTGAGTTACGTCAGGTGCAGTCGGACAGTGTCCGGAGCTGCTCCACAGGTCAAGATTGGAACATTTATCGTTGGGCTGTCCTGCGGAAAAAATGAGACGATAATAGGGAGACCCGGGCTGAGCGCAGCAGAGCTCATAAACTAAGAAACTACCCATGATATATAAATGCCAGTGGGTCTATACTAGTGATGTCATTTTCCCGAAATTGCCTGACCAAAACCAATCCAATACCGAAGAGCAGACATTTTGTTTGTTCAAATATTGACCGATTTTTGTTCAGGCCAAAAATGTCCATGATTTGACCGATTTTCAGATAGTATACTTATTTATACTCACTGGCAAAAATAGCTTTGTTAACATCATAATTCATAACACTCACAAATACAGTTTCCAAAAAGACATTATAATTGTGAAAAAGGAACTAAATACATTTGCAAAGCAAAATAGTGTATGCCGTAAGCAGGACCAAATAAATTTACATTAATTAATTGAATTTCGAGCAAATTGTGCATCAAATTGCTGGACAGAAATAAGAATGCGTAAAAATTTGACAAAAAGTGAATTGTTTAAGATCAAGCTGACCGAAAATTGTCCAAAAATTAATAAGCCTGACCGACTGATTACCAAATCGGTAACACAATTTTTTGCGTAACCAAAATTTGGGTTACCGATTGACACCACTAGTCTATACTCTACAAGAAACGCGCATACGCTAGCCCTTTGCAACAGCGAAACGAGCGAATAAGTTAGAAGCCGCACCGAGAAGACATAAAACACCCGTCAGGTGTTCTTGGTTGTGACTCCGGGTGTCACACACCTATAGAGGTGTTCGTTGACACCTGTAAATGTGTCGCGACACCCGTTGAATACAATTGAAAGTGTCGTGTTACCCATATACCGCTTCTTACAGTGTACTGTACCAACACTCTCTATTCGTAAAAAGACGCCAAGTGAACATCCGACGGACGGGCGATATTGTGTTGGTGTAGGTACTTTAGGGTTCAAGACACCCACCCATATTCCCGGGAAAAGGGGGCAGCGGGGGCGCTTCCCCCCAACCATGGTACCACAGGGGGCAACGCCCCCCCCCCAACTTTGACGTTGTTGATCTTAAAATTCCATAACAAATCATATAAGACATCGAGAGAGTGAGTTTGTTTTGGCAAAATTCTGCAAACATCACACTTGCACTCATGTGTACCTGATTTGTGTCCTTTGTCAGCGAGGTTCTGTATAAGAAACCTAATACAAAAAGCCAGGGGCGTCGCCAACGAGGGGAGTTGGTGGCGTACTCCGGTTGTAAACTCCCCAGGATCGCCTTATCATCCCCCAGATTAGCATGATTTTAAAGGAAATAGGTTTCCTTCAAAGTGGTCCTGAAATTTAATAATTTTACTAGACATGAAATTGAATCATCAATTTAATCATTTTAAGCTTAAAAAACGAATATGACATTTGATTGGACGATATATAGATATCCGTCGAAAAATGGTAATGTTTTTCTTCTCTCCTTCATGGGCATAAATAAGTTAATGACAATGCATGACGTCATGCGTATGATAGCTTGGATACGAAAGATGTTTCACACAATAATGTACCAGTAAGACGCCTTA
>VOPJ01005892.1:0-10655 GCA_014673585.1 Semibalanus balanoides
CTGTGATGGATGCCGGTCGATTTTTAGCCCGGCTGCGACCGCCGGACCGTGCGGCGGTCTGCTCTGATTTCCTGTCGGGCCGAGACCATGTGTAAGAGCCGTGATTACTCCGTTTGTGTGCGTGTGTGTATGCGTGTGTGTGCGTGTATTGTGTATGCGTGTGTGTGCGTGTATTGTGTATGCGTTTACGGTGGACACATTGGGACAACAGGGCTTCCTTCCGATGGTGGATATTGGATAAACTGCTTAGCCTTGAATCGGAATATAGTATCACGACGCCTTTGGGCTGTGTTCTGACCGTCACATTCCCGGCGGGAATCCCTGTAATCCCCGGCGGGCATTTTACTCTAACTGCAGTTCGGCAATGTACTGATTAGTGGTGCCAATCGACTACATGATACATTGGTTTTCCTGTTAACTACTTTGCTACAGGAATCGGTTGAAAGCACTTTTCTACCGATTCTCCCAGAATCCCCGCGGGAATTGATGGGTCAATTGATGGGTCAGAACACAGCCTTGATCAAGTATTATTTAATTAGGCATTATATCTTATTCAATGTAATGAACTCTTACTTTTTATTTTAGGGCATATCTTCTTTTATATCACAATTTTCAGAAACACAGGTAATACAAAGGAATAAGGATGTTAATCCATATCTTATCCGCTTTTAAAGTGAGACACTGATTTCGATATTGCGAGCTGCGTTATCCTTTGTGACGCTGGCAGATACAAATTTTAACGAAATTGTATTTTTTTCTTTTTAACAAATGTGTATTATTATTATTATTATTATTTATTTTTTTTGGCATAATCGCCGACGGGATAAACCATTAATGGGCGAAGTCACATGGATAAAACAACACGCATTGACATATTTAAAAGATCACTGTAAAAGATACTCTATACTAACAAAGCGATGATTAAAAGTTGGTGAATAGATACATAAATACATAAATGTCTTGACCTTACGAGAAAATGAAGCATCAGCCAGTATCGCGTCACCCTCTGATCCCCTGCGGCGATCCAGCAACAGCCGACACGAGCCGGCGCAGGCTCGATAAGTAGCCGACATGTAAGAATTGTTGGGTATAGGGCATAGGCGGATATAGGTGGATATAGGCGGATACAGGCGGGTACAGGCGGGTACAGGCGGGTACAGGCGGGTACAGACGGGTACAGGCGGGTACAGACGGGTACAGGCGGGTACAGGCGGGTACAGGTGGATATAGGTGGATATAGGCGGGCATAGGCGGGCATAGACGGGTATAGGCGGATATAGACGGGTATAGGCGGATATAGGCGGATATAGGCGGATATAGGTGGATATAAGTGGATATAGGTGGGTATAGGCGGGTATAGGCGGGTATAGGCGATATCTGCGATATAAGGCGGATATAGGCGGATAAAGGCGGATATAGGGGGTATAGGCGGGTATAGGCGGATAAGTGGATTATAGGGCTGGTACAGTGAATATAGCGCCTGAGCGCGCCGCCCGGACAGACAGGCTCCACCGACAGCCGGCCGGCAGCGGCGGAGTGCACGGCGGGCCGCTCGACACGCCGCTTTGTCGGCGCTCATCGCTGAAACGGCCTGATCCGGCTCTGAGGCGACCTGATCGGCAACCGAGCGCCGAGCCGAATTTCACGTCGATTCAACTGGCACAGATATAGCTTTTGCAGGTTATTCCGCGCCAGCCTGCAAGCCTCCGCACTCTGCAGTAGTTAAATCCAGAACGATTTTTTGCACCGCTGTCTGTTCGCATCAGCAGAGAGTTGGGCGCGTGCCTATGTCTGCCACCAGTGACCCATGCACACAGCGTCATCCTCATCTATGGGTTGATGTTTAATCTCATTTTGACGAGTCGTTTTTTTTTTTTTTTTTTTTTTTTTTTTTTTTTTTTGTCACCCGGGGCGATTCTAGGATCGTTCGGGGTGGGAGATACCTTGGGGCATTTTAGGCCGGGAAAAGAGTTACTTTAGACCGTTTATGTTTAACCGGTTATAAAGCACGGGCTATTTTTACGTTATTTTATAATGCAAATTAATCTAGTTTTCGGCACTCTCAGGTGTAACGGCGCCGAAGGCGCCGCCTCGCTGAGGGTGCTAATACTGAATGCGCCCTCGTTCACCCGCGGCGCGAGCACGGCGGCGCGATGCCCGAGGGCCCATCAGCTACCCCCGACACTTGCGGCGCCTAAGGCGCGCGATGCCAGGGGCGAACACATCGTCATAATACTACACACTTGGAACGGGTCGCTTGCTAAGTCAGACTTTAGCTCGGCTGACCCGCCGCGACCGTGGAACGAAGCTGAGCCGAGGCAGAGCAGTGGCAGCCAATGGGCATGATGCCTCAGTCGACTTGCGAAATGGTGATAGTTAAGGAGCTGGGGTAGAGCAGCGCAGCAAAGACAGCTGTTACCCCGGCCGACCAAGTGTAATGTTTTTGTTTTGTTGTTGTGGGTGTGTTTATCTCGGGCCAAAAGTCTAACTACATAATAAAACGGGCCTATGCAAAGGGAATAACCTGCAGTTTTTGCCAAATTGTGTAGAAAAGCCCTGTTTAATTGATTTAGCTATTGTGTATTGGGTAAAAATCGAGGAGAAGGCGAACCAGCTCAAGGGTTTTCGTCACCCAAGAGGTTGGAAATGTCTAACACTATGTTGTTTGTTGAATGTAATTATGATCGGTTTGGCGATTAGCGTTTTGGTTGCACAGGGCATCAATAAGGAAATGTTTTTATTGTTAACGCGGATGCAAAGCGCAGTGATGGCAAATTAGGCGGAGGAAGTTTATCGAATATATGGTAAATGGTTAGTTTAGTGTGGCGATTCGGAGTCGCGCCAACATCCTCCTTTTAACGAACGTCCTTGGTGACTTGTGTGAATGTTTTGATTTTTGGCTTAATAGGAGTAAATGAAATGTGGTTTATTGTCCAGTCTCGTTGCTGCAACAAAATGTATTGTTGTAAAGGAAATTGAAAACTAGGCAACTGGGCTAGGAAGGTGTTTTTTGGTTCAGAGTCTAAACTTCTTTTGCTAACGGTCAGCTTCTTCTTCCCGGAATCCGGGTGCCGGAATCCATAGGAGTTTATTTGGAAATGTTTCTTATTAGAATGTTGGTAAGTTTGTTTGATTTTGTAATTTCGGATGGTTGCTCTCACGTATCGAGAAAGAGCAAGAGTGCCGAGGACGAGTCGTCAGATTACGTTTTGTTTAAGTTATGTATTTTGAAATTGTATCATAGTTAATAGGAACTGCCGATAATGTCGCGTATAAACCTGTTAATGTCAGGAAGACGAAAAGTTTATTTATTTCAGTTATTGTTATGTTTTAAGAATACCGCCAGTGCGGTCCTGTCACGGAACCGTCAGTATATATGAATGTGTGTGGTGTTGTATTGTGATTTGAATTCGTGAAAGAGTGCGTGTGACTCTGCCGCCGAGACTGTGCTTTTTGTTGTGTGTGAAAGGTGCTGTGTGTCTGGTGTAATGTCGGTCAATGTGTGTGGAGTGGTGGTGCTGGCAGGGGTTGAAGGTGTGGTATGTCGAAATAGTTCAAGTGTTTGTTTGATGCGGAGGTTAATGCGGTGGTAGCGTCTGTGTGTAAAATTGAAGTGAGTCTGTTAGGTATGGGGTTGATTGAGTATGTGGTATGTTGGGCGTGTGGGCTTGTGTTTGTCTGGGGTAAAGCGTAAGTAGTGGTTTTTAATTTTTGCGTGGCGGCAAGTGTGGAATGGTTGGTGTCAATGTGAAGTTGAGTGTGGGTGAAGTTTTGCAGGCTCAGTGACAATACGCAGAGCCGAGTTCTGAATAGTTTTGTAATTTAGATATTTCAGGTGAAGATATATTTTGACGAGTCGTCCATAGCTAGGTCCAACTGCAGCAGCACAGCAGCAGTGTCCTGCTACTGCGCCGTCACCGTCCTTCCTCCGCCCCCGCTTTCCCGCGTCCGTCCTCCGACGTCACCGGTCCTCCTCCGCCCGTTACCCCGTCCGTCCTCGACCGTAACGTCACTCCCTCGCCGTACCGCGTCGTCCCTCCACCCGTCCGTCCCCTCCGCCCCCGTCACCCCGTCCGTGCCCTCCGTCCCGTTCCTCCTATTCACACCGGTTGTCACCTTGAGGTGCCTCAGTCGCTGATGGATCACCTGTCGGCCGCTTCAGGTGCGGCTGTCGGTTTTGTTGCGCCTGGCGGTGTGTTGCGCCCGGCGCTGAGACCACCCTCGCCCGGCGGTGTGTGTATGGAGGGTGGTCTCAGCGGGTGACCGATCACTGCAGTGGGAAGTCCACTGGAGGTGTCCGGAGGTTTCTGAAGGGGAGGGTTGTGCTGGTGGTGTTAGATCGTCTCGAGCAGGGTGGTGCAAGGAGAGACGGTGTCGCGGAGAAGTTCATTACCAAGTTCCATTGAGGCTCTACCTAACGTTATGTTTAAGTAACATATTGTCAATTTGTAAATTTTGGCCTTTGTTCAATCAACCCATTCAGTCCTTGATCACTCGCGAACGTAAACTGAGCAATCAGTGTTATCCTTGAGACACTATCACAAACTATCTTATCAAAGCCTCTTTCCGCGGATCTCCCGAATCCGACGCAGAAGCATGGCCTTGTTCTCAACAAAAATACAGTCGTGTCCTTCACAAATCAGATCACAGTATCGGTTCCTCCATTGTTTTGGCGCCGCCTGTGACCTTCCTCGGTCCCTCGGGGCATGGTCAGGTCACGGGGACGTCTCCCAGCCGTCTGCGGTCAGGTCAGTTGTCAGGTCACGGGGACGTCTCCCAGCCGTCTGCGGTCAGGCCCAGGTGTTATGTGTCGGCTGCACCGCCACCGTGACCTTGGAGACTCTCCAGCCGGCCGGGCAGGCAGGACATCCGACACCTGGAACCGCTCAGACCAGATTGAGAAGGAACGGCGCACGATTGCAGTGCGGGTGGGCTTCTCAGTGTCCGGGCCAGTCGCACGCATCATGGCTTAGTGTGTGACCAGTCCACTGACCAGTGACATTCGTAGTGACTGCAGTCTGCGTGTAACGTGGTGGTTATAGAATATTGAACTGTACTTAATTTACATGTTGTTCCAACAACGTGGTTCTAGAACGATTTACGAGAATTACAGGCAACGAACACAAATGAATTCAATGTTTCTGTTACATCGAAACTTAAATAACGTTCTATGCAAGGCCAAAATGACTTTTGAAATAAATGACAGAATATATCCCGATTCAGTCAGTTCAGTTATTAGTAATTGTCGTCGGAGGTAATTGATATGATGGCTAACATATTGTTATTTGGATGTTGGATCATAATTAATTCGATTTTCTTATAGGAGAAATAAAAAGTATATGCCTTGACCTTGAGGCTTGAAGTTGAATGTTTGAGTGAATGTGTGGATGCACATGGGCGTAGAAACGTTTTCAAAGTTGGTGTGGATTGTTATTGTCATCTTATTTTTTATATTGATTTTCAGAATTTCGTCCACTTGTCTTCTAATTGGGGCAAAAATGATTTGTTACATAGAAACGTACAGTCTAAATTTACAGACGACCCCGAAAAGCCCCTTGGAAGGTTAAAATTGCGTCTTTTTTACAATAAGTTCGTGTGGATCTTCCACACCAACTTTCAAGTTGGTGTGGAGCTTTCCACACCAACCACATACAAAGTTACACCCATGTGGATGTATGTTTCCATAACACCCCAAAGTGACTGCTAAATGCACTGTTCCGTCTAAAGATTCGAACAACAATTAACGAAGTCAGTGCCACTCTACCTTTACCGACGCAATGTTTCATCATTGATCCGTGGTTATTCCTTTGAGGTTTTCCCTGCCGTGTCCTGTGTTTGACATGTGCCGAGGCCGACCTGTTTTGGACCGTCTGACTGTGGCTCAAGGCGATATATAATCTGTGGCTGTTGCTGGATAATATCAATGAATCGAAGCACCGTTACAGAATGTCGATCGCATTCGGCATCTAGCTCACGTGCGGAAATATGTCGATATACCACGCAAGAGGGGATTTATATGACACAACGCCACTTCATTCATTTCAATGTCAATTAAGATCTCTTTTCTACCCATGCATGCGAGCTTGAAGATCAACACGTGCTACGTTCATAAGCGGATTATGTCGTCGTGCTTTGTGCAATGATGCATACATATCACATCAATCTATCTTTGGCAGCATTTCCGTGCCGCGCCATGTGGAAGGGGAGCTTCCGGGCGTGGCGAGCCGGTCGCAGACGAAGCGGTGCGGCCTTTGTGCTGCAGGTGGATGTCGCACTGCTGTGATTTACATAAGGGGCATTATGCCGTCCGTCCCCTCTCCAGCGTCGGCTTGGGGAGAGAATCAGGCCCCGTAATTATCGTCAAAACAAGCAGAAAATGCGCTGCCATCGATCGGCGACAGAGACAGGGTGATAAATAATGCACGCGCCGCTGTGGGTGAGGATGTGCTCACTCCGGCAGGGTGTACTGCTGCATGTGATGTCATGATAGTGTAATCCAAGGAATAATATAGTAGTTAAGTAACGCTCTAACGGTACTAAATAATTTCCGAATATGCTTGACCGTCGAACGGATTATCTACTTATACCTATTTAAAATTTTGTCACGCTTTCTGTTTTCCCAAATATTTGGAATATAGTAGTGGGAAATTTTCCGAATTAACGACCCCCTTAGTTGAAGCCGCTGGTATGTATCTGTTCTTTGTTACGACCGTGGAAACTTGTTAAGGAAAGTGCACATTTTTCTAGCCATATATGTCTACCTTATTCACACATTCGTAGATACTATATATAACGCAGAATGCATCTTCAACCCTTGCAAAAAACGCAAATAGTAAACTGTTCCCAGTTGCGATCGGTTGATATAGCATCCCAACTTTAGCAATATGCATGGCATTTATTGCCTGTCTTAAGTTTCCGTTTGATGTAATTTCACTCCTAATTTGAGGCAAACTGTCAAAATCAAAAACCAGTTTGTCAGTCGTAACGAAAGGAAGCCATTGGAGTCCCAATTCAACTTAATTATCAGCGGGTGACCTCTGAAGACCTATGTCGCAAATAGGAAAATGTAAGTTTCCAAAATAAATCCGGATAAAAATAAACCGACACACTATACAACGGAAATCGACACAAAAATAAACCATAATATATGAACAATTCAGAAACAAAACAAAACTTTGTTTCAAGAGTACTGCGAGTAGTAAAAAACGCACATATTAAGTCGCGTAATAAAAAAAAACACGTGTTCTTTCAGCCACACGTGCAGAGCCTACCGGTATAAATACACAATTAGAAAATGGCTTGAAGATGTAAAACGCACATGGCCGATTTAGTCATGCATTTGCTTAAGTTGTTATCAAGTGTCAATTTCTTGTATGGTGTTGGGAGGTCGCAAATGGCAGAGTCGCTAATAGGAACATTTCCCCTACTCGTTTGTGTACCATATTTCCCCCCTGTTGCCCCCCTCTGGCATTCCGGCCCTAAGACAAAGTATGAATGCAACGTAGAAAGAAAATAATATTTTTTAAACCCGTAATTTCCAATTTTTTGCGGGGGCAAGTTTATAAAATTACTCACACTGAACGCGTAGGTGACTGCTCTGTAATATTTATGATCTAGGTAGTGAGCCAACATCATTGTTCTGTTTAGTTGGATTCGTAAGGCGCGCATGTGGCTACTGGCTAGCAGGCTCCGATCTCACCTTTGAAATGGGGGGGAGACGGATCAAGTTATAAACAACGGCGATACAGGAGGCCAATGTGGTCGCCTTTCAACACAAAAGTGTTGAGCCGAAGGGGTGATGCAGCGGAAATTGCTGAGCAAGGAGGTGATGGATTATGGATATCAGCGATTAAATTGCTGAGCGGGGAAATGCAACTAGCCAGAAAGGTTACAAACATGGATAACTGAATACTGGATGGAACGTCTACGCATTTAGCACTAGAAACTGCGTACCGGCACTCGACCTGCCGCCTAACGGTCGGTAAGTATCAACACTGAAACTCCCCGTTCGGTAAGCAACGCGCTATGGGCGAGACATTAGAGCTCACGCAAATTCCATTTATTTGTAAGCCATTGTTTCACAAATCATATCTTCCTTAAAGTTATAGCAAAAAGTGCAATTTAACAGCTTTATTTTCAGACAGAGTGAGCATAGCGTAGGAACCGGGAGCCCGTGGGCCATGGCGCCCCCCCCACTTTTTGTCCATTTGGTAGCTAAAATCCAACCAATTTTACTTTTTATAAAAATTAAACGCAACAGATCGCGAAGACGAAAGGAGCTCAAAACTGCATAGAAATCCTTGTGTAGGATCGAGTTTCCCTCAAGACAAATTGAAGTTTCGCTGGCCCCTCACTGTTTGTCATGTCCTACGCTTCTGAGAACTGATGACAACGTGAAGCTTCTCGCAACGAACGTAGTCTTACCGATAAGCCAAAGTCTGTCTTCAGGCTTTATTTCAGACGGAGTGAGTGAGACCGCGAAGCGGTAGAACGGCTGTAGTCCCAAAGTCTATCTTTTGCTTGCTTGCTTGTATGCGTGGGTTTCAGGGATAACTTTGTTTCACTGCACTGATTATGGAAAAGTATACACTATAATTCTGCTCGTAAAATAACACATGTTATAGGCTACGTGACAAAAATTTACAGAACTGAGCGAAAACTCATCACCATTAAATAAAACAAAACTGATCATCGTTGCAAGAATAACTAAATAACACGCTTGCTTGACTGTCGAAATGCATCCGAGGTGAGATCAAAACAATAAAAAAGCTGAGACCAGCAGAAAAGTAGCTTCAGGCACTTCTTTTTCGAATTATTCCAGTTTTAAAAAGCCCCGCACCACATACCCACCACTCATAACGTCCCGCATCCATGCGACGTCCTTTGTTTACGCGTTTCTGCTCACCCGTTAAACGCGTTACTTACGAAGCCCAAAGCGCATAAAATACGCAATCAGCTATACTTCCAATCCAGTATTCACTTAATTCCATGGCCCCCGTGGCCCCCTTGGCTACGTCCCTGGTTCAGTTTTACTTTTGGGGAACCCCTGGCTAAAAAATGTGGGACCCGTCCCCCGTTCCCTGGTGGCTGAGCCTCTGTGCCTAAGTATTTTTTTTTTTTTTTAAATAACTATGGTTGACAATTTACATTAAAATATCACAAGCTATTTAGCTATTTGACAGGCTTAGTAACACAGTGTATCAAGATTGTTAAGGTTTTAAAGGCCAGATTATTCCGCGGCCTCCGTGGCGCAATTGGTTAGCGCGTTCGGCTGTTAACCGAAAGGTTGGTGGTTCGAGTCCACCCGGGGGCGGCTATTTTACTTTCGAGATGGTGTGTGGACTCTCAATTCGTTGAGTTTTTGTCGAGGCTGTGAACGTTAGGTGGACGGAGGCATCCGTATATCGATTATTTTCAAGGGCAGGCATAATATTCAAATCCGGAAATGTTGCGGGACGTTTCCCCCATTCAACCCCCGCTTCTGTCGCCCATGGCCTCCGCGCTGATTTATTTTAACTGATTTCACTGAGACATTGATCAGAAGCGAGGTAGACGTGGCAACGGAAGATGCAGACTTTCATGCAAGTATCGGCAAGGTATTTTTCGGCTTTTATTTGCTTATCGTTTGTTCCTTTGTTTTGAACAACGCGCAATAAGTGACCAGAAGACGACAAACTAGTAAACCGTTCCGTAAGATGTCTAGTTGCAAAAGTCGTCTGTCCTTTACTTCGATACATACTTGTTATCTTTTCGCTGATAAAAAAAGTTAGGCATTCTATATTCGCTAGTCTTTACATCACAATTGGACAGTGGACACTAATCAAATGCAATATCTTACCCTGATAAATCAATGACGATGATAATATAAGTCAATAGAATGCAATTATACATATTAACAGTCGCAAGGTGTCGCATATTTAAGCTAATCAACATGCCCTTCTTGGCCGGCGCAAAACAAACACTGCTCGTTTTATCGCTGAGGGTAACCGGTAACAGGTTGCTGCTCTTCCAAGGCCAGACTGCCAGTGACCATTGACCAAGCAATGTGCCAGGACAAGCACATGCGCGTGCGTGCGGACTGCTATGTAGTAGGACTGAACAACGCAATCAATGGCTGTGGACACGGCCAAGGCCGCACAAGCCTGTGGACACGGTTTCGCTCGGGAAGCGTCACAAAGACAAAGCCGAGGAGCTAACTGCGCAAAACGGTGGGGCCGCAGACTGAACTGGGTAGGAGGAAGGACGAGCAACAAGTCATGGTCCGTCAAGTTTCCTCGCACTGCCTCACTGTTCCTCGTGGTGTGGCCGGCCGACCGACCGCCTGTGATCCGGGGGCTGGGGCCACAGAGGAACGGCTGAGAAGAGTGCCATTGTTGACATGGCGCGTTCAGCCAATCTCGTTGGCTTTGCAGTTTAGGACCGATGAAGTGTGCCTCGCCACATCGAAGCGATTGATTGATTGATTGATTGATATTTATTGCGTCACGAGACGAAAATCATCCGGGTAAAGCGTCTCACTGGGGACCAGCTGCACATAACGGGCCACGCGGCGGCCGGCTGTGTCTGTTATGTGCAGCTACTGACTGTGAGTCCGTTGGCTGGGTTTCCATGGACACAGCGCGCTGCCGCGACCAACCGGCCGGCGGCGGCCGGGG
>VOPJ01005893.1:0-76920 GCA_014673585.1 Semibalanus balanoides
ACTTGCAGCAATCGAAATCCAACTATCCACAGTCAAAAACTCGAAAATTTCGCGCCGCTCCGCGGCAAGTTTCGGCAATCACATATATATATTTTGCAAATTAATTTCATTCAGTGTCCTGCAGAGGCCCACCGCCTATATTTCTGGGTTTTATCAGGCAGATCCGTAAAAATTTCGCGCCGCTTCGTGGCGCTAAATAACTTTTTAACATAAAAATTAGCTATTATAACATGGAAATCCATGTTAAAATGCTGCAAAAGCTTAGATACGCACAACAAAATATTTTTTGTTTTCATTTCAGCCAACACCCACTGTAAAAATGTCGGCGATGCCCCTGCAAATGAGTAGTTGATAAACGTTATTATTTCTTATACCTATATTTCGTAGCATGTATGCTACGGAATATCGCGTTTTTATGTTTTTCCCCCTACAAATGAATTTGTGAAGCTCAAATACTATAATAAGGTTAACAGCCCAGATCCGGGAGAAAAAAATGTGATGCTCTTGCCAACCCCCCCCCCCCCTCAAAGCCGACGGCTGGATCCGCCAGTGCAGGGGTCCGCGTGACGTGAAGAAGAAGATGATTGCCGGCGGAAAAGCCTGTCCGTCCGGTAGCGGAGCGTTAGGGAAATGTACGCATTGGTATTCATTGGTGTGACGAGACGAGGACGCGATGGTTGAAGTGTGACATGAATACACAATAGTAGCGAAATGGGGCGAACATCATGCATCTTAAGTGGATTCCTTGAAGGCTGTGTAACTGTGGCAATGGCCAATCTAAGCCAGGGAGACTAAAATGAAATAATTGTAATGGTTCCGTGCATAAGGTTCAACACAAGCAATATCCCTTCGTGAAATTCGGAAGCAAATTGTTGCCAATGCAAATGTGGTTGGATCGCACCCCAGCCAATGCTGCAGTACTTTCAAAACTCTTTTTTTTTCAATTTAAAAGTATTAAATGTTTTCAGTCGTGCTTTGGTTATAGCATAGAAGTTCTTGTTTAGTCAATTTTGAATTTCAATCACTAAATATTCGAGTGAATTCAGTGTAAGTTTAAGTGTGACGGGAAGCATGCAATAGCCTTACCTGGTCAGAGCACCAGTACCAGACTGCTGACACACTCAGGCCGAACGTCATCCCAGTCCAGGGCAGGTCGGACTTACCTGGTCAGAGCACCAGTTCAACTGGCTGCACACTCCGCCGAACGTCATCCGCGGTCCAGGCAAGATCGGACTTACCTGGTCAGAGCACCAGTGACCAGACGGGCTGACACACTCAGGCCGAACGTCATCCCATCCAGGGCAGGTCGGACTTATGGTCAGAAGCACCAGTACCAACGACTGCTGACACAACTCAGCGCCCGAACGTCATCCGGTTCCAGGGCAGGTCGGACTTACCTGGTCAGGAGCACCAGTACCAGCACGGGCTGACACACTACAGGCCGAACGTCATCCCGGTCACGGGCAGGTCGGACTTACCTGGTCAGAGCACAACCAGCACGGCTGACAACTCAGGCCGACGTCATCCCAGTTCCAGGGCAGGTCGGACTTACCTGGTGAGCACCAAGCCAGATGGATTACACACTCAGGCCGAACGTCATCCCATCCCAGGGCAGGTCGCTTACTGGTCAGAGACCAGTACCGAAAGACTGCTGGACAACACTCAGCCGACACGTCATCCCAGTCCAGGGCAGGCTCCGGACCCTTCCCCTGGTCAGAGCACACCAGAACAAGGCTGGACACACTCAGGCCGAAACATATCCGGTCCAGGGCAGGTCGGCACTTACCTGGTTCAGAGCACAGTTACCAGACCTGCTGACACAACTCAGGGCCGAACGTCATCACCAGTCCAGGGCCAGGTCGGACTTACCTGGTCAGAGCATCCAGTACCAGACTGCTGACACACTCAGGCCGAAAGCGTTCCTCCGGTCAGGGCAGGTCGGACTTACCTGGTCAGAGCACCAGTCCAGACGGCTGACACACTCAGGTTGCCGAACGTATCCCCAGTCCAGGGCTAGGTCCGGCTTACCTGGTCAGAGCACCAGTACCGAGAGGCTGACACACTCAGAACGCGAAAACGTCATCCCGGTCCAGGGCAGGTCGGACTTAACCTGGTCAGAGCAGCAAGTACCAGACGGCTGACACACTCAGGCCGAACGTCATCCCGGTCCAGGCAGTCGGACTTACCTGGTCCAGAAGCCACACCAGACGTTCGCTGACAACACTCAGGGCCCCGAACGTCATCCCAGTCCAGGGCAGGTCGACTTCCTGGTCAGAGGACCAAGTACCAGACTGCTGCACACCTTCACTCAGTGCCGAACGTCATCCCGGTCCAGGGCAAGATCGGACTTACCTGGTCAGACAGCACACAGACGGCTGACACACTCCGGGCCGAACGTCTCCCAGTCCACGGCAGGTCGGACTTTACCCTGGTCAGAGCCACCAGTAACGCAGACGGCTGACAACACTCAGGCCGCCACGTCATCCCCAGTCCAGGGCAGGTCGCGGACTTAACTGGTCAGAGCAACCAGTACCAGACGGCTGACACAACTCAGCGCCGAACGTCTCCCCCTGGTCCAGGGCAGGTCGGACTTACTGGCTCAGAGCACCAGTACCCAGACGGCTGAGACACTCAGGCCTGACGTCATTCCCAAGTCCAGGGCAGGTCGGACTTACCTGGTCCCAGAGCAGCAGTACCAGACGGCTGACACACTCAGGCCGAACGTCATCCCGGTCCAGGGCAGGTCGGACTTACCTGGTCAGAGCACCAGTACCAGACGGCTGACACGCTCAGGCCGAACGTCATCCCAGTCCAGGGCAGATCGGACTCGCCTGGGGCTGCCGCTCTGTGAACGGCCGAGTTATACCATCTCAGAACAGAGACTATCATGGGTGCCCAAACCCCAAGCCCAGCCCAGCCGAAGCCCACGAACACCAAGCCCACACCCAGACCAGACCCATTCGAATTCATAATTTTGATATCCATGCCCATCGGGGCCCATTCAGATAAGGCAGATAATTTTTTTCACAAAATTTGCAACCATTACCCTAGCATGTTGGCTTTCATACTACTAACGAGAAATAATATCAGACACCTGTGTGTTGCTGTTGATTTGGACTTATCGAACACCTTGCAGTCAAAATTATCATATTGGATCCGATTTAGGATCAGACATGAGTTTAAAAATATTTCTGCCCTATTTCTTTCCATGATTTATTGTTGTCACTATTGTTTAAGTAACCTCCATCATTACAAAACACATATTTACCTGTTGAAACATCTGGTTGTCGAGTGAAAAATCATGCCTAGCGACATTAGTCCAAAATTGTCATACCCCTGCCCACCCAGAACCCATGAAAAGTCAAAAATGCATACCCAACCCAGACAATCGGAAGAATTGATTGGGCACCCATGGGTGCACCCGATCCATGATAGTCCCTGGTGGGGACCCATGGGTGCACCCGATCCATGATAGTCCCTGACTCAGAATCAATAGCCGCCGGTGAACCAATGGACCAACTAATGACTTATGGACCGGCCGACTGTTAACCAAATGCTGCTCCAACTCATGTGTTAGGTTAAGTGTTCTTTACGGAACAAAATAGCATCGATTGTTTCCTATCCCATTTAAAGGGAGTGTGCCTACTCTTTTGAAATGTCAAATATATTTTTATTACGGTAAGAAGCATAATTGCTTGATTAATTTGGTCACGATAAAAATACACGTTGCCCGAGCCCTTAGTGAATTAATTATATCATTCTGTTGCCATTTTGTTTTTTGTTCTCCACAAACTCATAAACGATCGTGCACTAAAACAGAGTAGCGAAGAATGTTACCCTATAATGGGCACTGGGCCAGAGCTAACAATTAGCTAGCGTTGTACATTTCAAGAGGCAATGCTTCTAGTGCCGAAGGCATTCCCTGGCGACTATTGATAATTAATATACCGCCAGGTACGTGATTGGTACTTTGGAATATTTACTCAGCAAAACTAAAATGATCTGGTGGAAATGAGTACATGGACTTAAATATTCAGAAAAATATGTTCTACAGACTAGTGTCAACAACTCCACATGACCAATGTGAGAAGGCACACTCCCTTTAATCGAACACGCTCATATATTGTCCCAAGTTTCGGACAAACAAGTCCTCGATTTCAAACAATTTTTCATGCATTTTATTCTTAACCCCATTAGTGGCAGGCTCCTGGCTTCCCCTATTAGTGGCAGGGGGATTGTTTTTAGCTCCCTCCCTCCTCCTTGAGATCTCGAGATCTACCAGTCTGATTTTCAAAATCAAACGATTTCCGATTCCCCCATCCGGGTCTACATTTTTATCAAAATAAAAATCAAAAAATGTTTGATAGAGGGGCAATAGGGGGCAAAAAACCAACAATATGGAGGTATTTTTGGTCAAACACAGCTGCCATGTTTATAAACCGATTTCAACGCAACCAACAGAGATCTACACAATCAACAGGGATCTGTACATATAGATATTGAGAGGAACATTGATATTTGATGATTAATTTTGAACATTCAAAATCATAGGCGTGTTCAGGTCACTAAATATGTGGATAAAGTAAATGCGTAATCAAACAATTTTATATATGTTTTTGTTAAATGCAATGGTTCGTTAGTTGGACAAAATAAAAACAGTTGTAAAACATATTTTGCCATAGGCGGTGCTAGGTTAGTGAAAAAGGGAGGCCAAATATGACAAATATTTACCGCAGGCAAGCTGCTACCAAGCAATATCAATAAGATACAGATCATTGACAGTTATGTTTTGCTTGTTGTACTTCATCATAGGCGTGTCCAGGATCCAAATTGAGGAGACACAAGATCTTTTGAAAGGTATGCTCCCGCTATTATAATACTAACTAGTCAACAGTGACTATTTTACTTGCAACATCAATTCACATTGGTTCTCCCCTTTTTAACCTACCTGGACTCGCCTATTATCATATATTATTTCATAAATTAACCTATAGTGTGTGTTTCATCAGAATACTGCAGTAACCTATGTCCTTGTAGGACCATGCATCTCAGTTTACTTGCAATAATATGACCCAGTATTTTTTTTCAATTACTGTGCGCGCTTCTGCAAAAATATTACTTCATTCCCTCTCCTGGCCTCATTTGTGCATATATCATTATCAAATAACTGTCTATTACGCCGTAATCGCTTTCATTTCGTTATGACCATGCTAGTCTTCCCCTTTTGCTGTGCCTGGACACGCCCCTGTAACTCTACATGTAGTAAATTATGCAAATGATACAAGGAAAAATAATGTTTAGCATTTTCATAGATACAAATACCCTTTACATAGCTTTATTGACTGCCAGCCAAGCGTTTCATTCTTCTTTGAAACATCCCCTTTTCAAGTCCCTGAAACCGCCTCTGCCGTGAAAAATATATTATATATCACTAACGTCAACTAATTTGAACTTTTTGCAATCACCGAAAAGCTATGTAACTCCTTCATACTTGACGCAGTTAGGAAGAAGCCTTGGAGATCGCATCTCCGTATTATCGCCAAATGTCGCTGAAAAATCCTCCCAAAAATTTATATTTGAGCCGCTTCTGTTCAGTTCAGTAAGTCAAAATGTTGGTTCCAGAAGTGAAAATCAGTTTTAGGAAAATGAGGCACTAGATTTTGTACAAAAAAATCATAGTCGTTCTGGAGATATCTGCGAAAAACATGAGGGGTGGATAAAAGCCCTGTCACTAAAAGGGTTAAGATTTTAATATTGGTTATCCTTTCGCATATATGTTTCTCGGGGCGTCAGAAGGTGTCATATTACGCTACTGTCTTGAAATTGCCCACATTTAACCCTAAGTTTCAGGATAGTTCCTGTGATGTAGGTTTCTATTCAATTGAAGGGCTTCAGCTCCCCAACTTGGGCCACAGCCACTCCCCCCATCTTGGACGATGTAGGGAGCCGGGGATAAATCTGTATTTTGTGAATTTTGATGGAACTTAAATATTTTTTAGCTCAGTCCCCTCCCCAAAAAAACTTTCTGGAGAAGCTCCTGGACAGTTCCCTTCTATTCCATTCCAATTACCGGAGTTTCCGGAATTGAATGGCTCTAGATAGAGCACCATGTTTGTGCTTTATCGGTGGCACTGTCGCTTCATTTCTATCACACAACGCCACTTCAAAAGCCACCAATAGCTTGTGAGAAGCTCACAGATGCATTTGCCACGGTGCAGTGCCATGAGTGGATGAAAGACCTGCCGGCTGAGAAGTGGGCAGCTGACCTGAACAGGTGCATAGCGTCGGGCAGGGCTGCCGCGCACGACCGGTTGTTGGCGTCGTACACCGTGACGTTGGCGCTCGGCTCCTTCTCGAAATACTGCTCAATGAGGGCATTGTAGCCGCCAACAGCGACGAAGGCTGCAGACAGGAACACAGCGACGCTAACTCAGGCTCCGTGATGTCGGCATCACTATTGGCATCAGCTGGCCGGTGCAACTAACGGCTTAATAAACGTAATGGAATGTATGTGAACACTTCTGTCTTTTCTATGCGTCTTATAATATGGGGAAAGTAAAAACAGGATAATTCACTGACTCATAACAACGAGGATGTGGCGCCACTTCGCTCACAAATGACGTCACGTATGTGACGACACGCTGGCACATTGCACAGAGCACGAGACGCGCTGGTTTGCTGCTCACAAATGACGTCACGTATGTGACGACACGCTGGCACATTGCACAGGACACCACGAGACGCGCTGGTCTGCTCACACATGACGTCACGTATGTGACGATACGCTGGCACATTGCACAGAGCACGAGACGCGCTGGTCTGCTCACACATGACGTCACGTATGTGACGACACGCTGGCACATTGCACAGAGCACCACGAGACGCGCTGGTCTGCTCACACATGACGCAGAGGATGAGCGAGCCTGCGATCATCAGCACCGTCTGCACGGCGTCCGTCCAGATGACGGCTGTCAGACCGCCGAAGATGGTGAAGAGTGCTGCGATCAGCAGCAGGATGATGATGGCCAGGTACAGGCCGAGGTCGCCCTCCCACTGCATGGCGCGCTGGATGAACAGGGCGCCGGCGTACAGGTCCGCCTGCCCGCACAGTCAGCAGAGGGTGGCAGCGTCAGCGTCTGAGATGCTGATGTGTTGACGGGGAGCAGAGCCGGCCGACATCCTCTCTCGATGGCCAACAGTGAAGGCGATGCCTTAGTTATCACTTATATGTCATATGTCGCTTAAGTCGAACATCAAGTGCATACGCGTGAAATGGCAAAACAAAACATCCGTGTTAAATTAATGCTGCGGCATTCTGGTAAATTTGCTTCGCTTGATCCAGCGAATGGAACGGTCCTTGAGTCATTGAGCTTTTGACATGGTACATACAATGCATATTTCCAAAATATTGTATGAATATGCATATTTTAAAAAAGAAATGCCAACGTGTCTGTCTCAGCGCAGTCGAGCCGAGGTAGACGGCTACATTATTACATTTCCTACGATTGTAAAAACAAACCACACAATGAGACTCATGATGTCAATGTACCGCTCATATCTGAGGGAAGATACATACGACTAGCCTTAGTTACATAGGCAACATCTTTGAATTCTGACTTCCCAGGCGGCACTCACCGACACTTTTGTAAATATGTAGAGCATGATGGCCAGCACGGAGAGGTAGACTCTGATGCGCTGGCCGCCGAACCTCAGCCGCAGGTACTCCGGCATCGTGTACACGCCAGCCGCCGTGTACACTGGTACAAACGCCCAGCCGAGGAAGATCAGCACAAACACCGCCTGGAGACACAGTGCAGGGACACGGGATCAACACCCAGCCGAGGAAGATCAGCACAAACACCGCCTGGAGACACAGTGCAGGGACACGGGATCAACGCCCAGCCGAGGAAGATCAGCACAAACACCGCCTGGAGACACAGTGCAGTGACACGGGATCAACGCCCAGCCGAGGAAGATCAGCAAAAGGTGCCCAGACCGTTGGAGTCACCTTCTTCACCGTCGAGTTAGTATCGCTGGTCAATGTGATGTCCTATTCAAATCCGTTCATTTGTCACACTGACACAATACGATTGCATCTTATAATAAGCCATAACACCTGGAAGCCTCAGAAACTCGGAGAATCCCAGGGCCAGCAAAGCAGCGCAGTTGATAAGGGACAGTATCCAACGAGCGCAACGGGCGTAAGCAAGGCGACATACATTATTCCGCTACACTGAATCTTTGTGATTCGACCTCGGTGGTTGTTTTAACTTATACTATACATAATTTCAAGGCCTAGCACGGAAAATGTCTATCTCAACTAAAATATAATGTTAAAGGGACTGTCCCACCTTAACATAAGATTTGAGTTGAGATAGCCATTTTGGCCAGTGGCTTTGGGCATTGATAATTAGTGTTGATGCAATAAGTTTAAAAACAATCGCTGAGGTCGAATCCATCAGAGAATTCCGAGTTTGATTTTTGACAATCTGTAACATCGCCAGCTCCCCATGATATTTAATTGGTGGTCGTGACGCCGATGTCTACTCTCTCTTTGCTAAAACTGATTGATTACAGTACATTCGATTTGTGTTTACCTTTGCGTTCTTACATAAGACACATACACAATAGTCTACTAATAACAGCGCTGAAGAGAATATTATCATTTAATTATCCCAAAAATGCCTTCATCAATGACGAATCAAAATACCAACCCAAATAAAATAATAATTATATTTTAAAAGAAAACACCTGAATTAATTTTTATGAAATTGTGCACTAGTCGTGAGAAACAAAAGTAATAAATCAGTGTTCAGCAAGCATTCACTTTTATTAATTTTTGCACCAACATTATTTTAGCAAAACGACGATACATTGGACACAATTTGTATTTAAGTCGGACAGTCCCTTTAACCCTTCGCGACCGAAGGGGGTTCTGAGGCCAACTTCGAACCGACGGGCGGGGCAGGTCATGAGGGGATAACCGCCCCCCCCCAGAGATCTCGAAAAAAAGCTACGCAAATTGTTAGCGAAGAAGCCAGAAAACACGCCTTCGAGGTCTGGGGCGCCGGTTTAATAAGGTAGGTAATTACGCTGGTCAGTGACGTATAAGTCGTAATAAAACAAGTCTTACATAAGCCGGAAGATACTTAGGTATTTTTGATCAGGTCCCAATATTTTGAGCGTCACCGCAACGAGGTCAACAAAGGTCAAATATTTCCCATATTATCGAGTAAATGATTCGTTTTTTAGCACTGCTTTTATATTTATTTTAATTCAGCTAGGATCAGAAAACTAACATAGCTGATAGGGAGCAATCCGAGAAAAAAAAGGGTCTCTAGGCGCACGTGCCCAGTGCTAGTCTGGAACCATCTCTTTCGGGCCAGAATTGTCCTTCAGATTTTGAGATTTTCGATTCAATAGTATTGTTAAGGCTTCCCGAGTGTCAAGCGAATATTTGGTCGGAAAAATCGGAGATCAATGGCTTTAATATTTTACTGAAAAAGTTTTTTTTGTTAACATAACTTCTAATGTTAAACCGTTTAGATCATTTCATTGCCACATTTGCCTTGTGGTCGTCAGGTTCTCACCTCACGGCGCATCGAACAAAATATATAGCGTATTGATCTAGCTAGATCAAACTAAAAAAATGACCTGATCCTGACCTGAGGGTCATCGTCAAGGTCCAAGTCAAATTTTATGGCTATCGATGGAGCTACAAGAGAAGCAAATGGTGAAAACCACAGTACTTTCATCTTACGCGTCTAGGAACATGAGTGTATTGTACAGAAAAACATAATGACCTTGGCACAATTTTTGATTTGACCCTCTTATAACGACGGTCACGGATGTAAAAAATACAATCTGTCATTCTTATACCTTTGCTTCAGAATTAGTGAATATTAGGATGAAAAATGATCACATTTAGCCAGGTTTTGTTCGGCATTTGCGCTGGCGCATTTCAATTTTCTCCATGATCTGGTTGTCTTTTTAATGGCAGGTCTCAAAAATTTGACATGACCTCAGCTATCACCCGATATAGAACCAAAGAAATATACAGAACGTGTAGATATCGAAGGCCTCGATTACACACTTGTGAGTGCAAAAACCTGTTTGGTTTCACCACTGTGGCTTCGCAAGATGTCAAACTGTACAAAAACAAACTGGACTTGATGGTTCATGACACGCAATGTGACCTGTACAAACGTTGACCTGAAAGTAGTAAGGTTATGTGTTTTAGAAATGAAAGTTGTGCGGAAATTGTGCAAACAGCCTAACAAAATTTGCGGCGCTACGTGACCGCCGTTTTTCCGCAGCCCGGAAAAAAACCTGTGATGGCAGTGATATCCGCCCCCCGCTCGGATGCTACGGTTAACCGTTTGACGTATTTCGGTAACCTTGACACAATCCGACCCGTTCGTCACCGCGCCGGCCGAACGCCACTCATGGGATGCGTTGCTCCTAACGGCTCAGCCAAGCTGCCCGGCCAGCTAGTGACTGTGCCGCATGACACGAGAAAGCCCAGGCAGTTAGACTGTGCCGCATGACACGAGAAAGCCCGGCAGCTAGACTGTGCCGCATGACACGAGAAAACCCGGCAGTTAGACTGTGCCGCATGACACCAGAAAATCCGGGAGCTAGACTGTGCCGCATGACACGATACCGCCCGCCACCACGAGTCGGCGCGGGCTGAGAGCGGTGGCGAGCGGCCAGGCAGGAAGCGGCCGTGAGCGCAGAACGATGCGGGACTGAGGCTCCAGTGGTCCGTCATGCTAACTTAATCGTTGTTAGGATGAATGTTCTGGATGATGTCTTGTCGGAATGTAGCATGGGAATATATAAATTTCACTCTGAAATCAAATTTTATCAGCAAGAAGGCGTTTTATACATTGGGCCTGTTCCCGTCATACTTCCAACCTCCTCCAAGTTGCTCCAACCTGCTCCACGTATCCTGTAACACAGCAGTTGCAGTTGGAGCAATTTCAAGGAGGCTAGAGAAGATTAGAGGCACCACGGGAACATTGGGGCATCGGGGGCAGGTCGGTCTGTTTCACAGCAGCAACAGTGTCTACAACTCGCGTTCAGCTGCAGTCAGGGGACCGGTCGGTCTGGTTTAC
The DNA here is from genome assembly GCA_014673585.1 of Semibalanus balanoides. Lineage (NCBI taxonomy): Eukaryota > Metazoa > Arthropoda > Thecostraca > Balanomorpha > Balanidae > Semibalanus > Semibalanus balanoides. The sequence goes on from VOPJ01005893.1 coordinate 11,118, forward strand.
AGCAGCAGGGTTCATAACTCACGTTCAGCTGCAGTCAGGGGGGCCGGTCGGTCTGTTTCACAGCAGCAACAGTGTCTACAACTCGCGTTCAGCTGCAGTCAGGGGGGCCGGTCGGTCTGGTTTACAGCAGCAGGGTTCATAACTCACGTTCAGCTGCAGTCAGGGGGGCCGGTCGGTCTGGTTTACAGCAGCAGGGTTCATAACTCACGTTCAGCTCGAAGCCGGCGACAGCGATACCGGAGGCGGCTCCGGTGCCGGCCAGGCCGATAAAGTGACCGCTGCCGATGTTACTGGCGAACAGTGAGGCGCCCACCTGACGGGGAGACAGGTCAGTGAGGCGCCCACCTGACGGGGAGACAGGTCAGTGAGACACCCACCTGACGGGGAGACAGGTCAGTGAGACACCCCCTGACGGGGAGACAGGGTCCAGTGAGGCGACCACCTGAGCGGGGAGGACAGGTCAGTGGGCGCCCACCTGACGGGAGACAGGTTCGTGGGCGCCCACTGACGGGGAGACAGGTCAGTGAGGCGCCACCTGACGGGGAGACAAGGTCAGTGAGACACCCACGCTGACGGGGAGACAGGTCAGTGAGACACCCAACCTGACGGGGGAAGGTCCAATGAGGCACCACACCTGACGGGGAGACAGGTCAGTGAGGCACCCACCTGACGGGGAGACAGGTCAGTAAGACACCCACCTGACGGGGAGACAGGTCAGTGAGGCTCCCACCTGACGGGGAGACAGGTCAGTGAGGCACCCACCTGACGGGGAGACAGGTCAGTGAGGCACCCACCTGACGGGGAGACAGGTCAGTGAGGACACCCACCTGACGGGGAGACAGGTCAGTGAGGCACCCACCTGACGGGGAGACAGGTCAGTGAGGCAGCCCACCTGACGGGGAGAACAGTCAGTGGAGGCAGACCACCTGACGGAGACATGTCAGTGAGACACCCACTGTCGGGGAGACGGTCATAAAGGCCACCGCCTGAGCGGGGAGACGTCAGTGAGACAGCACCCACCATGAGGGGAGACAGGTCAGTAATGTACACCCACCTGACGGGGAGACAGGTCAGTGAGACACCCACCTGACGGGGAGACAGGTCAGTGAGGCACCCACCTGACGTAATATAACAGGAAGGCGGGGACACACATGGGCGGATCCAGAGGGGGCCACGGGGCCATACCCCCCCCAAACCGCCCAAAATCGGTGCAAGTTATACACATTTCCTGAAATTGTCATAAAACTAAGAAACTTTTACTAGGGAAAGTTTGTTTTAAATCAGTTACTGATACATAAGCAAGCAAAATCCAATGAGTTTTCAGAATTGTGCGATACTTTTGGGGATATGCCCCCTCCCCCAACTGAGAAAATCATCCTTTATGGATCCGCCTATGGGGAGACATGTCACGTTTTGTAAACAGATGGGCTATTGGTTCAACTTTTAGAAGGATTGAATCACGATTCATTTGGGAGAATGAATGATTCAGTCACAATTTGATTCATGAATAACCATTTTGAGAAATGATTCTTCCCAATTAGCACAACTTTGTTTAATCAAATCACGTTTGACTCACCCTTGAAATTTCATTGAACAGTCTGTTTGATTCAATCAGCCTTGTTTCTATGCTGGTTTTGATTCAATCATGATTCATTAATCAACAAACCTGGTGGTGAATCGGTTCTTCTTTGAATCAATAGATTTTAATTGAACAATTACAATCGATTCAATCAGAGTCGAATCAATAACCTGTCTGGTTATATAAGGAATGGGGAGACAGGTCACGTAATGTAATGATAGCACGGAGGTGGTCTAATGGATCATGTGGTATTCCAACAGGGAGGCGAGGAGAGAAGTCACCTGATATAGCAGAGTGCGGAATGGCGGCTGTTAATGTTAAGCCCATGGTGATGTTTCCTAGCTTCACAGGAACATAACACTGTCACGTGACAGATGACACTAATACATAGAGGATCAGTAGATAGACAAAGAGCTTTATGAGTTATGGAGCATCAAGTAAAACAGAAATACGGAATGAGACTGGACAAATTTATTTACCAGTTAACAAACACAACAATGTTTTTAAATTGGCAGCTGTGATTGTGCAACATAAAGCAGTTGTCAACGAAAAGATGCTCAAATCGTTACCTGACAGTTTGTGAGTTAAAGGGTTAAGAAAATTCGCGCATACCTATATTTAGCGCCTGCCAGAAAATACGCTACTCACCGGAACCCAATACATGCTACTCACCGGAATCCAGTGCATGCTTCTGGACGCCAAAAAGTATCCTTTCAAGTTATCTTTCTTGCTTCTTCTGGAGCTCTGAAAAACAAGCATTTGTATGGGTACATGATATGCAGGGAAGTTAGTTATCACGCCGGTCGTCGCTGAAGTGGAGTTTACAGCTGTTGATCGTGTGCATGTATGATATGGTGTCCAGTGTTCAGTCCACACCTTTACCACAGCTGATGATCAGGAATCGCTTGTGTTTTTTAGCCAGAGATAATCCGGCGTGTATTGTGTTGATAAGGTGTGTTTTGGAATGTAGACATGTGCGGTAGTGTAATACATATTTTGTAACGCAACGTGCAAAATATCTTTCTATGTAACTACGTGCGTCGCAAGGAAAATCGATAGATAATAGAGCTGCTGTACAATCGATATGAAGAGACGGAAGCGATCTCTGTGCCCGCAACAGGAATCTCACTTCGCTGGTTGCGTCCGTGTCAGAAACACTTGCTTGTGGTCCGCGCAGTGACGTAAATTGCGTTTTGTGTCATACTTTGCGTTGAGCGCGGTGACCTCCGGTGATATTTTTTTCTTGCTTTTGTTTTGTTTTGTTTTGTTTTGTTTTTGTTTTGTTTTGTTTTGTTTTGGAATGTAGACAATGTGCGGTAGTGTAATTATAATACCGCGGTTGGGGCCTTGGCGGCCGGTTTGGTGGCGGCCGGCTGTGACCGGTCAAGGTCACCGGGTCAGCGCCCGCGGCGATGGGCCGGCCGAGCCCAGTGGAGCCAGCTGGCCGGAGCGGGGTGTTCAGTTGGTGCCGGGGAGTATCACTTCTAAAGGGCCTGTTCCCGTGGTGCCTCTAACCGCCTCTAACCTCTAATTTGCTCCAACAGCAGCTGCTCTGTGTTAAAGAATACGACTGGAGTAAGTGGGAGCAGCTTGGAGGAGGTTAGAGGTGCGATAGGAACAGGCCCATAGTGGCCCATGGGACCAGTTAAGGGGGCGGGACAGGCAGGCGGTGACGTCACCGGTCAGCGTCGGTGGCTGGGTGTTGGCAGGCGCGGAGGCGGCAGTTCAATAATTTGTGGTTTGGCATACGTATGATAAGTAGTAAGTACCAGCTCGGTGACTTATGCTCTGATACCGTGCTGGTGGCAAAGGCAGATCCAGGGGGAGGCCAACGGCCTCCCCCCAAAGATAGTTCAAGGGGGCCAAACTATTTTTCACCCCCAGTAAAGGAGAAAAGTAACAACTTATCGTAAAAATTGACTTAGCAGGAGTCAAAATTCAGCTATCCACAGCCAAAAACTGGAATACCTTATGTACATTCTGTATTCGAAAATATTACGTAGCTATGTCTGTGCTTATAAAAATAACACGACTTTGTATGTTTGATACACCATCTGTTAGCAGAACTTCAACTACCAGTACGTGAAACGAGTCAACAGACGTGAAACCACGTGTCATATTAATAGCCTATGAGAAAATACATGTGCTATTAAACATGCGTGAAATATATAAACTACAAGTACGTCAAACACGCCAGGTGGCGCAGCAAGCAAATATGAGGTGGCGCTGGTAGGTGGCGCAGTCAACAAATGTGATAGATTGCGTTAGAGTGGTAATCCTTTGATGGGAAATGTAACAAATGTAGTCTGTATGCATAGATCATTCAGCAGAGCGGATGGACTTGCACTATATAGTATGTGCTTTTGAGCACTGACTGCCAATGGTCATCGTGATTTAGATACTATCCGGTGCTTATGCATATGAAAAACTACCTTTGTTTCAATATTTGTCATCATACCGAGGTGTGCAGCCTAAAAAAGGGATTACCTGAGGCTTGGCTCTACTCACGGTCTGGTTCCAGTACAAAAAATTTGTTGTTACCAACCAAAACAAATGTTGTTTTAAGCTACTTAGCGGCGTCACATCGATAGCCATCGTCATAGCGAAGCGATCGTCATTCGTCATCGTCTTCGGTTCGTCGTAACGCTGAATTTAACGAACAGAATTTTAGCTCCTTATCCTCTACAAGACCCACCGCCTATATTTATGGGTTTTATCAGGCAAGCACGTAAGAATTTCGCGCCGCTTGGCGGCGCAAAGCAACAAGAGCCTACCTACTTTAACATGAAAATTAACATAAGAGATGCTGCAAAGGCTTTAATGTACGCATACAAATGGCATAACAAATTTCGTCACTTAAGCCAGCCCCGCTAAAAAAAGTGACGCCTCTGTGCCCAAGACGTGAAGTCTAATACATGCTATACAGCTGCCGACGGGTTGCCGTCGGGCCGACTAGAGTGACTATGCGCTCTATCCCCCCTGATAATAATTTATCGCTGATGACTGACAGTCTGCTACCCTTGTTTAACAGCTATTTGGGAATAGGCCACTGGATTTACCCCCCCCCCAGACTTGATCCGCCATTGGCTGGCGGCACCCCACTCCAGGCCGGCCCCACTCCACCCAACTCCCGGCAACCTGACGGTGCCTCCACTCCAGGCCAGGCCCCCACTAAGCCAACCCCACTCCGGCACCTTGACGGTGCAACCCAACACTCCAGGCCGGCCCCCACTAACCACCCCAACTACCGTGCACCTGACGGTGCACCCCACTCCAGGCCGGCCCCACTCCACCCCACTCCGGCACCTGACGGTGCACCCCACTCCAGGCCGGCCCCACTCCACCCCACTCCGGCACCTAACGGGGCACCCCACGTCGCAGGGCCGACACCTGAACGGGGCAAACCCCCCCCCCCCTACTCCCACCTCCGTCATCTCAGGTGCCTTAAGTGTGTTCGCGCCTTTATACGCCCTAAGGCCCTAATGTACCTAAGGATACCGTTATGCATCCCCCTCAAACTTCAATAAGCTTCTACGACTGTGGTTACACATGTTATGCATTTTGTTTACACTTATTATACACTTATTATACTATTTGTTTACACTATTACACTTATTATACATTTCCCTGTCCAGATCTAAAATCTGACGTGATTTTTTAGGTTTATTCTAGCTTAAGTATATTGCCGTAAATGCGGTATTTCCTTCATGCTCACATAGGCTGCGGCCCACCAGGCTAGGCTAATCGATAGAACCCGTTACACAGCTGGAACATTTAGGTTTTACTTAGCTAAACTAAACGGTACTTGGGGTATTATTACCACCAAGGCGATATATATAAGGTGAGGGCGTCTGAACTCGGTCACGTGACGACTTTGGCGCACGTCGTTTGTGGCCGAGGCAACTTCAGGCGGTAAAAGGTGCCGTCGCGTTTTCGCCGCAATGGGAAGTCAAATGGGAAATCTGAAATTTTTTATTTAAAATGATTTTTATGACTTAATAACTGACCACTTTTTTTCAAAGAAACGCTTTTGAATTCATCAAACATAACTGGCTAGGCTTTTTTATGGTGGTAAATATGTATTTGTATCATTTCATTTCATAAATAACTAACAGTTTTAATTCCAGGGGCGGATCTAGGATATGTTTAGGCCAGGGGCCGCTGGCCCGAGGGCGGCATATTTTTCTCAAAGATAGGTGCGGCATGGTCCAGGGGGGTGCCAATATGGAAATTAAACGGGTACAATATGTTTCCCGATGCTATTCCGAGGTGGCATAATGTACCTACCTAAAAGGTTGCCCTATCCGAGGGCGGACGATGTTCCCTTCGCGAAGTATGGCATATAGTTGTGAGAGCGGCAAAATGTTTCTGAGCTCCAGGCGTAACCCAGGGGAGGGAGGCAAAAGGGGCAATTGGCCCCCCCCCTGAGGTCCATGCGTGCCCCCTGGCCTTATGTGCCCTAGTTACCCTGTATGTGCCCCCTTTGGAAATAGGGCCCGAAGGGTCCTATTTTCTCTCCAGACTACGCGAAGTGTGGTCTTTAGAGAGTTTAGAGCACTTCAGAGGTTCTTCAGAAGTTCTTGAGAACCAGAGTGCCCCTCAGGTCAGCGGCGTATTTATAAATCTGCCAGGGGAGGGGCCACTCACTGGTGGATCCAGATTGTCTCCGTGGGGGGTGTCTTTTTGTTGCAAAAAGGTACCCATTTTTTCACCGCTGATTTGGGCCGGTCACCTTATTTGGTATTCGAGCTTAAATAATACAGTTTTGTCGTGATTTTTTTTTGTAAAAAAACTTTTTGATATTTTTTTTTGAAAAAAACGACAACACAAAACGTGATATTTCGTAGCATATACACCAGGGGCGTCACCACCGGGGGGACGGGGGGACACCGTCGCACCCCCCCCCCCCAGCCGTTAGGCTGGGGGATTATCCCCTCCGTTTTGACAGTACTCCGCCAGGCATTTATCTGACACTTCATCGGAAAAAACAATGTTTTTTTCTATTCAATATCGTATACCGTTATGGAAAAGCAAAAGGGGGTTTTTATGGACCTTTTCCCCTTTTTAACTTATATTTTATTTTACCCCTTTGAGGGAATTCGGAACAATTTAAACAGCGTTTCGACGGTATATAACGGCCTTGGTTTCGACCAGCAGAAAGACATGAGCTATGGCGCGAAATGGGTACTGTGTTTGGTTGTTTAAAGGCACACTTTTGTACTGTATTAATCACAAAATAGTGTCTGTCTGTTCTGTCCTGATCCATGGCAAATAGAAGAAATGAAGGAGTGACAAAAAGTGAGAGTGTAGAGCCGGGGGGACGCAACTGTCCCCCCCCCCAACAATTTTCGGATTTACAATTACGCACTATGGACGTTGCAATGGAACGAATTCGATTCAAAATGCCTTTTGACCCCCCCACCCCCAACTTCAAAATGAGTTCCTACGCCCCTGGTGTAACTGTCCCTACCACATTTGTCAATAACTTTAATCTTTTCTTTCCCACGTGTTATAAAACACGGTGGTGAAAATAAATATGGAATAAGAAGCTTCTTCAAAAAAAGGTTGGGTACATAATAGAATCGAAAATGTATTGTATGGGCATTAGTTAACAAATTGATCAGAAAAATAACAATTTATCGTCAAATGTCTTTGCAGCGGTCAAAATCTACTATCCGCAATAAAACAAACTGGAAAACTTCACACTGCTTTGCCGCAAGTTTCGGCCATTGCTTTATACAAATTGTATTAAGCCATCTTATATCTACAAGGCCGGAAGCCCCACCGTCTATTATTTCTGGGATTTTATCCGCAGGCCGAACCCGTACAAATTTCGCGCCGCTTCGCAGGCGCTTAATAATTTAAGTAAAGGTACCTACTTATAACATGAAAATTACATATTGGATGCTGACAAAGAAGCTTTTTTTCGATCCTTTCATCTGACCCCCACTTAAAAACTTCGGCGACACCCCCGCGAGTCGGTTTGAGATTAACGTTATCACTACTTATAAGTGTAAATTCCGTGGCAGTTATGCTACAAAGTATTGCGCTTTTGCGTTTTTTAATGTTTTTAAGCTCTTATATCATAAAAAGTGCCCGGCCCAAATCCGGGGAGACAAAAATGGGGTACCTTTTTGCCCAAAAAGTTGCCCCAAACCGATGGCTGGATCCACCAGTGTTCGTCCCCCTCACTCAAAATATCTTGGCGACGCCCCTGATATACACATATAAGTAATAATAACGGTTATATCATACCGACTTGCAGGGGCGTCACCGATTATTCTTGAGGGGGTTTGCTGAAATTACGAAACAAATTTATCCCTATTTTGTATGCATTTATTTCAAGCCGTTGCAGCATCTTTAATGTGTATTTCCTTGTTATAGTAGGTATTTAGTTATTAAGCGCCACGCGCGTTTTTTTCTTCTTCTCGGATTTGCCTGATACAACCTATAAATATAGGTAGGTATCGCCATGACGATACCTATATTATGGCGACCACCGCTATGACGATGGCCACTGATGTGACGCCGCGAATCCACGTGAAAATTTGAATTTTAGGTAGTGTAAAACTACATTTTCGTATTGGAACTAGACCGTAATTGTAGCCAATCCTCAGGTCGCCCCTTTTGCACAGCGCGGTATATAATACAAAATATTGTAATGAAGGTATTTTTATTTTACATTTGACTCGGGATAAGCAAAGGCCACAAATGACCGGTGGCAGTCAGCACTCAGTAGTACAATAATAAATAAATAACTATGTACCTATACTATGTACCAAACCTGAAATAAGCAACAGGCAAATACGCCAATAGTTTGAAACCAGCAGTATGAGACAGGAAGACCTTTCCACACATAAATAGGTATCCGTAAGATCTTGAAAGGAGCCCTAGGTGTAAGATCAACATTTGGGGGGATGGTTTTGGTCTAAGAGTCCTAAGTCAACTTTTTCAGAGCTCGGCGGGCTAGCTGGTCCAACATGAAGCCTGCTTGAAAATGATTATTTTGTATTAAGAGAGCCTGGGGCCAGAAATTTATTTATTTATTTCACTTCGTGAGCCATATCCGCTGCTCAAATTATCGTCAAATTATCGTCAGGAGAGCCTCTGCCAGACACTTGATGGAATTCATTTATACATTCGTATAATCTATATAAGCAATTACGAAACTTGTGACATGGCGTGAAGCGGCGCGAGACTTTTGCTGTTTTTTTACTTTGGATAGCAGGATTTTAACTGAGCTGCAAAGGCTATTAAAAAAAAAAATCCCGACAGATTGTTAACTTTCCCAGTTCCCTCCTAAAATCACGGTTTTGACATCACGTTCAGTGCAGGGAACCCGCAAGGGCACTAGCGGATCCAGGGGGGGCGGCAGGGGCGNCCCTCAGGCGGTCAGAATGCCCCCTCAGGCGGTCAGAGTGCCCTCTCAGGCGACCAGAGTGCCCCCTCTCGCGGTCAGAGTGAGGGTATATTTTGGTCTGGAAAAACTGGTTTAGTATTCGTTTTTTAAAGCTTTGCAAAGTTGATATCGGTTCGGACTTGGTTTTTAAACAAATTGAAAATGGCATCACTATTCAGGACCAACACGGTCCTCATAAAAATCACACCACATCGCGCTCGCCGCATGACCAGATTTTCCCACTTCAGGACCAATACGCCTGCAGCATAATCATCATATTCAGGGCCAGCATTGTATGTACACAAATATACAACAACAGAACAACAACAAATGGCATATTGTATTTAATATAATTTTTTTGCTACGGAAGATTGGGGGTTCGGGGTCAAACAGAAAGTTTTTGCCCCGCTTGGATTTTGCCAGCGGGGGTGGCTGCCCCCGCTGCACTCGCCTCCGCACCGAACCAGGCTGCCCCTGCAGGGCCACTGGTCCGCGCTGAGGGGCACTCTGACTGCCAGAAGGTGGCACTCTGACCGCATAGGGGGGCACTCTGGGCCGCATGAGGGGGCACTCTGACCGCCAGAGGGGATAACTCTGACCGCCAGAGGGGGCACTTGGTCGCCTGAAGAGGCACTCTCACTGCCTGAGGGGGCACTCTGACCGCCTGAGGGGCCCTCTTGCCGCCTGAGGGGATATTCCGACCGCCTGAGTGGGCACTTTTGGTCGCCTGAGGGGGCACTTTAGTTGCCTGAGGGGCATTTGCCGCCTGGGGGGACATTTTGGCCACCTGAGGGAGGTTTTTGGCATACCTGATGGGGCATTCTGAACCACCTGAAGGGCACTCTAGGCCTCGAAGAACCTTCTGAAGAACCTCATGAAGTGCTCTAAACTCTCTAAAGACCACGCTTCGCGTGGTCTGGAGAGAAAATACGGGGCCCTATTATCCAAAGGGGGCACATACAGGGTAATATGGGGGCACATAGGCCAGGGGGCAACGCCATGGACCTTCAGGGGGGCAATTGGCCCCTTTTTGCCTCTCCCTGGGGTACGCTATGCTCAGAAGACATTTATGCCGCGTCTCACAAACGCATATGCCATACATCCGGAAGGACATCGCCGCCCGTCAGATTAGGCAACTAGAGTAATTATGCCACGCTCGGAAAGAGCATCGGGAAGCATATTGTACCCGTTTAATTTCCATATTGGCACCCCCTGGACCATGCCGCACCTATCTTTGAGGAAATATGCCGCCCTCGGGCCAGCGGCCCTGGCCTAAGCATATCCTAGATCCGCCCCGGAATTGAAACTGTTAGTTATATATGAAATGAAATGATAAAAATACATATTTACCACCATAAAAAGCCAAACCAATTTTGTTCATCGAATAATGCCGTTTCTTTGAAAAAAGGTGGTCAGATTAAGTCATGAAAAATCATTAAATAAAAAAAATTGGGGGGGTGTGTTGGTGTCCAGATTTCCCATTTGACTTCCTATTGCGGCGCAAACGCGAACGGGACCCTATTAGCGCACTAGAAAGTGCTTCGCACAAACGCACGTGCGCCCGTCACGTGACCATTGCCCAACACCTGCCTATAGCCTTCACCCATTTTCTCACCCAACAAAATCACATATTTCAGCAACACAATTGGTCGAAAAGTGATGGGGCTTTCTCACTCCCCCGGCCCTTCTTGTTCCTACTCCTATGCACTGGCGCCCTGCCCCTCCTTCCTAATGGAAAGGAGGATACACGACTTTTAACAGCGCTGCCGCAACTCGCACCTTCCTCTCTATCTACAAGCCGAGGCCCGAGGGGTTACTTTATACTGGACAGTGGACTGGACACTTTTGCCCTTCATCGGGTGTCAGTCAGCGCTGTAGGACTGGGACGAAAGTAGCGGTACAGTGAGCAGATTCACGGTATAACGTAAAGCCAGTTCTTTCCAATAGCTCGTAGGGAACTGCGCAACAATAAATCGAGAATAGCGTTTGAACAGGCTTGCTGTAAAGCAGTCAGATACTGAAGGCAAACAGTCAGGTTCAAGATGCAGGGCCTCGTCTGAGGAATTGTCACTGGGGGGCAGTTCGAAAAATACTGCTAAGGCATTTTTTCAGTTCAGAGTATTTTATTCACAGAAATACTATCAAAATGAAAATACAATAGCGGATTGGCGAAAAAGCAATGACTTAAAGGGATTATACGGGTTTTTCCCAGAATAATTGAGTTACACTGTAAAGACGTACGTAAAGGTGGAGAAGGCCCACGGTTACCACATTTTTTCTGGAAAATTGCAATCTTCTTTCGTAAGAGACGTTTCAAAGTGTTCGGTGATGCAAGTACTTTTTTGTTATGGGAAGGTATAACAGCCGTCTCTACTTACGCCACTTACGCCCGGCTTATGAGTCCCGCCCAAGGACTAGGATATTAAAAAGTGGTGGAACAGTAATCCCGATCAAGTATCGTTATCAGAATCAGTCTTGAAATAGTCAAAGTTTAAGCGTGATAATTGCTGAAATAATGGTAATGCCTGCACGAGTCACTTCTCAATATTCTTAACGATCGTCTTCTACAGACATACAACTGCAAAAGAGTGCATTTCCTTCCAGGACGGAAACTCGTATAATCCCTTTAAATTAAAAGCTCCTCTCCCAAGGAGTAAACTAATATAAGACAAACTGACAAAGTCCACATAAACAGCCTAACAGAGATAATATAACAATAAATAAGCGAATAACGGAAGCACGGGATCGGACAGCGCCAACTCCGCCAACAACCCTCCGAGCAACCGTTTAATTCATGAGCGGTGTCACAGGCACCGGGCAGCCGAGGTCAGGTAAGGTCAACAAGTGCAATGGGTAATGTTGGGTGTATGACAAGTATGATGAGCTAATGTTGTGGTGTGGAGATGAATCGACGGGTGCGTATAATGAGTGTTTGTAGATAGTGGGCAATGAGCGTCCCTTGACTTTTGTTGAGATTTTTTGCCAAAAAGGAGGATGTCATTTTTATTTGAGCCGGAAGGTTATCGAAGCTGGGTTTGATAGCTTTTATCGCGCAAAATAATTGTGATCGATGAGTATTATGTAGGGAGCACCAGAGTATGTAATTGATGGTATCTTCGTGACGGTGCCCACAGATGCATGGTGGACTTGGTGTGCTATGGTGTTGGATTCGGAAGAGGGAATAATTTTATTTAATTTCAGTGTGATTAATCCGACGCAAAGTCTTGTGTGGTGTGTTGCCCGTTTTAGTGCCGTATGAGTGTAACGCTGGTAGTTCTGGTGCTCCAAATCACTGCCAGACCTGACGAACGAAGACAGAGCGGGATTTGGTGTTGCGCAAAACTGCGGGGAGTAGATTCCACGTCTGTTAGTGGAAGGGACAGTAGTGGAACTTTATTAAATCGGTCGGGGGCCCTAATGTTAATTTGATAGATGTTAACTCCATTCTTACCATGCAACGCCAAAGGCCTAATGTTTAAATTTGAAATCATTGGGGGGGGGCTCGGGTCCTCCCAAAGAGATATAAAGTTCCGCCCCTGCAGGATGGGATATACGAACGGTGGAAGGATGTGAGGCGAGTTGGAGGGATGGAAAGGAGGTGTGCGTTTCGTAGTCTGAGTCCGGTAGCATCTTGTCTTGTGTTCGTCGGCATGTCCGTCACATATGAAGGGAGAGGAGGATAGTTATAATATAGCCGGTGAAAGAAAATTAGTTTGTGAATGAGTCTCCTTGTCTCAAGTCGTTCCCAACCCAGGTCGTTAAGTAGTGCAGTAGTCGGTGATCTGAACAGTACTCTCGTCACTAGTCTCGCGCAGCGGTTTTGGAGAGTCTGAAGTCAAATTGTATCTGCCAGCGTCAAATTTCCGTCGTAGATAATGTCACAATAGTCAAAGTGTGGTCTAATATATGTAGTGTAGATGTTAAGTATATAAGTCTGGAGTTGAATTTGGCTATAGGATAGATTGGTCCTAGTAAAAAGTTAATTGTCCGGATGGTGTTATTGATGTGCTGGTGAAAGTGGAGGTAGGTAGAGAGTTAGTCAGAGATGTTTGCGACTTGTCGCAGTAGGAACATCCTGTCCGATGAAAGAAAGTGCAAAGTCTTGTCCGTCGTGTCTATTGGTGAAGGTCAGTTGTACTGTTTTCTGTGCGTTGAAGCCCAGTCCGCTCCATGTTTTTTTAATGGCGTCTAAGTCATTTTGTAATTATTGTCTGTCGTTCTGGCTGTCATATGGGTGAGATGAGTACAGGGAGGTGTCGTCGGCATAGAACAGTGCTTCATCTTGAGTTTTGTTGGAAAGGTCGTTAACCCTCGCCTGGGCAGGGGGTGGAAGCGACCCCTCATTTTTTTTTTAATAACTCACGTGGTTTGTAACCGATCGCAACACAACTTTCAGTACCCTACTTTTGAACAATTTGACACACACTCTGAAAATTAAGAACTTCTCACTTTCATGCCCCGTGACCTATGACCTGTTTCTCAAGGTCATGTCAGGCGAAACTGGCGTCCCGTCGTATCGATCCTTGTTACATGTTTAGCTTCTGAGTGTTTGGCGTTCAGGAGCAAATGCAAAGGTATTTCCAGGTGACAGGTGTGTCTTTTGCTGAGAATATGACCTCGACTGACCTTTTCTGAGGTCAACCGAGATCACTGACTTCTGATGACCTCCGATGACTTTTTGGGCTTCTGACCGCTTATAGGACAGTTTTTTACGCTGATTTCAAATATTGNCGTCCCGCCTCCAGTCGGGCCTCAGCGTGCCAAGGCTGATCAACATCCGTCGTCCGTTCAGGGCCACCTCTGGCAGCAGAGTTACTGAGTTACTGGCAGCGGAGTTACAGTTGTGCGTCGTTTCCGGGCTCGGCAGGAGGATCAGACAACAGCAGACCCCGCGGCGGTGCTTGGAGCGCGCGGGGTGCTCGCGGGGTGCTTGCGGTGTGCACGCAGGGTGCACGCGGGGCCTGGCGCGTCGTTGCCATCGTCCCTGTGTGCCGAGATAGTTGACCCGTGACCGTGCCAATTGTCAGTGACGTCATCTGTGCTGCTGACGTCATCTGTGCTGCTGACACATACCATCGAGGATACCTGCTTAATACCGAGGCAAGATGGTGGACGACAATGTGTACTTTGCCGCCATTGCGAAGATGCGCTGTTTGCTCAAAGAGGACCCCGGCGAGCTCATTAACCGGGATTCGTACCGCCAGTGCATTTGTGATGCCGGGGTCACGTCCTACTGCGCGAGCACGGTCCGGCCACATGTCCAGCCCACACAGGACCCGTGGCCGCTCTCGCATCCCTATGACGATCGCAACTCACTATTCAGAGAGTCCGATATCGGTGAGCACCGGCCGCAGTTGACTGTCATCCCAAGAGACTCATCGATGGAGCCTGTTAAGATTTCGATCGGCTTGCTGATGATTTTCTTCTGCATCATCTACATCATCTACCGGTGTCGATGCCATGAGAACAGGCGCAACGGTGCGTCGGTGCAGTCGTGGCAGACGGTGGCAGTCGGTGCAGACGGTGCAGTCGGTGCAGACGGTGCAGTCGGTGCAGACGGTGCGAGCCAGGATGCCGACGTCCGGAGGCGACGCAGCCGGGCGAGGTGAGAGTCGGGCCGTTCAGGTTACCGTCATATCCACTCATGAGGTAGTGCTGGGGGGGGGGGTTGCTGTTTGGATGTGAACATGATCTCAGTGAATGGCTCGGAACTTCCTGAAGTGGGGCGTTCAGCCGCCACCACACCCGGAGGATCAAACCATCAGCTCATGTCCCATTGATATCATCATTATTGTATCCGCGCCTCGATTCGTGTCTCATATCTGAATTTTTTGTCACCGAATGGGGCTATCTAACCTCTGCTCGCACAAATCTACAGCCGCCTCAGCTGCATCACAGCGATGCCAACCAATACTTCGCCTTTCACGATGCGTTTATCATGGAATAATGCATCCTGAATGCAATTCTGATATGTTTGTTCACAGACCCGCGGCAGAGACTGGCTCCGGTGCTGCTGCAACCAACAGCGGCGGGGGCGACGGCGGCGGCGGGGGCGGCGGCGGGGGCGGGGGCGGCGGCGGACAGAGCGAGATTCCTACCGACCTCGCCGACCTGCCCCCGCCCTATGACCTGGTGAACGAAACGGACGCGAGCGCCTCTACGACACCGCCATAGCAGAGGCGGCCAAGATTGGCTCCAAACTTCGCGTGTGAACTGACACTGCCATCTGCACGGCCAGCTTCACCACCGTTGTTCAAATGCCGGGTTATGCCCTCGTATCCGCGAGACCTTTCAAATGGTGCCTCACATTTAGGAGACCAGTCGCGAATTCCGACTGAGAGGAAGGTTAATGAATCGACCCACAGTGGTCTTGTATAGTCTTCTACTATAGTCTTGTATAGTCTTTTCTGAGCAGGTGGGGGCGTGGGTTGACAATGGTGGTGCAAGATGATCCTGATGTGAAGTGAAATGTCAAATGTCAAAGGTGCTCTTGGGAACCTAAGGTTCGGAAGATAAGGAACCTGCGTGTATCTGGCCAGGCCAGCCTTTCTTTGCTGTGATATGTCAGAGCTTATGTGATGTCGCTAGTTGTAAGTATGGTGCACACGTGAATGCACGTGCTTGAAACACGGATAGTATAGCATTTCCATACTATGTAGATGAAAGGGGAAGCCCCTTCGACAATGTTGCGGGTATCTGATATACGATAGCTTATTGTTTGTGAGAGAGTTGCGAAGTGTCAAAGTTATTAGAATTGTTTGCTTTGTCTCTTGTTATTGGAAATGTTCGCCGCCCCCGACATGTCTCTTGTTTGCCAGGCCAATTGTATTGTATTGTATTAACCGGAAAAACACTCTCCGATACATAAAACCGGCTATTCTGAGAATCGTGGCATGGTTTACATGTTAAAAACGACTTTCATTCACAGACGCACACAAGTAGAAAATAAAACACGATCGCAAACAAACACACACAAGCAGCACAGCACATCAGTTGCCAATGTTGCCATGTAAAAGAGCGCCAACTTTACGTTTAAAAGATGATAAAGACGCCTATCGCGCAGGTCCAGCGGCAACGCGTTGTAGCGCTGTGCTACACTATATAAAAAGCGTCTCTTGCCAGCTTCAGATGTTTACAACTACATTTGATGAGTAGTTGTAGTTCATGCAAGCATAGTTGGTCATAGTTTGGCTTGGGGTTTGGTGTCCAAACCCCAAGCCCAGCCCAGCCGAAGCCCGTGAACACCAAGCCCAGACCCAGACCAGACCCATTCTAATTTATGATATTGAGGCCCATACCCGGTAAGGCCAATTTAGATTGAACAGATAATTATTTTCACACAATTTGCAACAATTATCCTAGCATATTATATGCATGATATTAACGATAAATAATATCACGCACCTGTGTGTTGCTGTGGATTTGGACTTAACGAACACTTTTCGGTCAATATTTTAATAATGGATCAAACTTTGGATCGGGCATGTTTTTTTTTTCTTTTTAACATTACGCCACTTTAACTCTCCATGATTTATTGATCTTATATAACTGCACCAAAGTTTATTGTTTCAGTGTCCTATATCATTTATCAACATATTTAACTAGTTAAACAACTGGTTAGCAGGTAAAAAATAGCGCTTAGCGACATTACTAAAAAAATGACATATCTATGCCATACCCATGTCGGAGGGTGGGGTGGACCGTGTTCAGGTATGTCGAGCACGTTAAACTTTCCCTTCTAAATTCTGACGGCCACCGGAATTGCACGATCGGATGGTAGGGGTAAGTGTGCAGTAAGCTCTGCTTGTTACTGGTCCTGACTTCGGAAATCCATCCATTCAAAAGGTTCTGACTAAATTAATAATACAATAATAGGTAAGACTTGAGAGTCATTTTACTTTTCCTCAGGTTATTCAGATATTAATGTACTTTTTTCAGAGTTTTCAAGAGGATTGACAAAATTAAAAATAGGTCTAGTCTAACGCCGATATGATATGAACAGTAAATATGCAGCCTTTCTGTTTTCACGATTCTGCATTCAATTGTTTGATCGTGCAAGCACAATTTTGCTGAAAGACAGCAACGTGATATGTTTGTATCCAGGGGCGGATCCAGTCCCTCGGTTTGGGGGGGGGGAACTTTTTCCGGCAAAAAGATACCCATTTTGTTCTTCACGGATTTGGCTTTTCACCTTATTTGGCATTAGAGATTAAAAAATACGATTTTTTTCCGAAAAAATACATTTTTTCGGATTTTTTTAATACTTCTTTCGAAAACAAAAAGGGAAAAAATCGGGGAAAAAAAAACGGGGAAAAAATGTCGTTTTTTTGGTAGAAAATCGGGGCAAAATCACTTTAAAATACACAGAACACCAATTCCGTAGCATATACACACGTAGGCGATCAATAATAGCGTTTATCTCATACCAACTCGCAAGGGCGTCACCGATAATTATTGAGGGGGTCGGATGAAATGACGGAAAAATCGTTATATCCGTTTTGTCTGCGTGCATGCCTTTGCAACATTTTTCAATGTGGATTTCCATGTTAAAATACGCATTTGGTTTGATGTTAGGTACTTTTACGTGTTTTAAGGGGCCGATGTCCACGTCATATCGTTCGCACGTCGCCTTTTTTCGGAACTCGCAGGCCATGCTTATTGAAGCCAGCTTGAAAATTAACCCCCTCGCCTCAAGGGGGCCTGAAGATCCTCCCTGAATGTTTTTCTGAAATCACTTTTTACTCATAGCGGCGCATCTTGCTGGAATTTCATTAGCTGAATTTAAACAATCATACGTATGCTGCAAAATTTCCTGAATTGTTTCAAGTCATTTGGAGAAAATGACGTTTTAAGTGACGATTATAGTAGTGGAAAGACGGTACTATATTGGTTAAAATCCGTTAGAAAAAAATATTTATCAGCAAATTGCTAACAGAAAGCGACACAAGATCGAAATGCATTTTAAATTAGGAAAGGCCCAACTCGGATTTC
Source organism: Semibalanus balanoides (assembly GCA_014673585.1). NCBI lineage: Eukaryota > Metazoa > Arthropoda > Thecostraca > Balanomorpha > Balanidae > Semibalanus > Semibalanus balanoides. The sequence continues at coordinate 29,087 of VOPJ01005893.1, forward strand.
CGAAATTTTTTGGTTTCCAACCCCTAAAACACTGAAAAATGGGGGAATCAGCTAAAAATTCAAAGATTTTGAAAAACCAAAAGATAAATGAGCAGAAACTCACATATGGGGAAATAACCCAAAACCAAAATTTTAAAGCAATGACTTCGCAATAAACTTATTTGTGATTGAGTGAATGACTCCCTAACAGTGTACGAAGCTCATGACGTCATTTTTAAATGATTTTTCTTTGGATGTATTTGAACAGATACCGGAACAAATAAATACATTTTCTGTATTTCTGAGACAAGAACTGGTCAAGGCCCAAGCAATTTTATTTTAACATTGATTAATTTTCTCATCTTTGAGGTTTTCTGACGGAAGAAAAAAACGTTATTCTTGACGTGATCCCGAGTCTAGGTATTCACTTGACTGGAAGGCATCACCAATGATGAAACCTAAATTGCATATTGTTTAGATTCCTCAAACATGACAGGCAAACATGATGGTTCTTACTGCGTTTGCCTCTTATGATGCTTGGTTTGGAAAGTTAACAGGGAATCCTGTCAGCCCCCCCCCCCCCGTACGGCGAAGGTGGAAAACGGTAAGGGCGATGGTTACATATGTATGAAGTGGCCCCTGGGGCCAGGAATTACCGTCCAAGAGAGAGCCTCTGGCAAATAGCTTAATGAGTTAATTTTCCCATTTTCTAATTTGGTGTAAGCAATTGCGAAACTTGTGTGAGCCGCGAAAGCGGCGCGAATACTTTTTTCCCAGTTTTTTGTATTGTGAAATAGCTGGATTTTGACTGCTTCAAAGCTATTTTAACGATAAAATGTTATCTTTCCTCGGGTACAGACTCACCATGTTAATACCAAAATAGTACAAATCAGTCCGTATTGAAACAATGTGGAGTATTCACTGATGTCTTGGGGGGCGGGGGGGCAAAAGACATGCGTTGGCCCCACCTTTTTTGGCTTGGGGGGGGGCATGGCCGGATTGCCTCCCTTAGATCCGCCCCTGTTTGTATCTATGCACTATGCAGTACATCTGAGATCTGCTCATTTTGATTAAGTACTGAGGTATATGACGTATGCTCACGATTCGTCTTTAGATTATCAGATGAGGCATAACATTGCCTACCTAGGTCGTTGGTGAGGCGAAATTCAATGTAGAAATGCTGCAACTACAGCCGTGCAGCAGTAGTGTCACCGGCTAGTGCTATGGTGGCTAGTTGTCATAACTTATACCTATATCAAGATGTCTAGACGCACTATACATATTTGTATATTTGTTAACTAACGATATTTTGCTTTCCAGCCTGTTGAACTAACACCTCCTGTTCCGAAAAAAATAACTTAAATTTGTCGTAAATCAGGTAAGTTGTGATTTATGGAGGATATAGCGATTTATTAAGTTTTACCTAGACCGAAAGCAATAATTGAAAGACAGAACACAATTGAATAGGTCAGTGTTTTTGATTAAGTTTTCGCATCATTTACAATTAGTTATGTTTTATCATATCATACTTACTTTATATCCGAGTAGAGTCCTAAATTTATCATCCTCCGCGAGAAAAACGAAATGGTGGGCTAACATATAGGTAGACAAATCGCATCGATTTTCTTTTCGCATTGAGCCAATTAAATAAATCAAGACCTAAGCAGTGTTTCATTTGTATCACTTGCCTTCCTGTGGATATTTGATTGTGCATGTCCTTTTGCAAAGCCGATCAGATGTAGCTATGTATTGTGAATGCTAGTGCCAAGGTAACGGCAACACTGCTGCTGAACGAAAAGCTTAGGAGGAAAGTTCTCAACCGGACAGAAGTTTGTCGAAATGCTAAGTGTTTTCTTATCACGGTAGTGCACCTCTGATAAAGCTGAAAAGTTACCGTGGAGCTTCTGTTACTATGTGAAAGGTTTAAAATGACCTATTTTTAATTTTGATAACTAGGTTTAAAAAATGGCAGACCATAGATGCTTTATTGAAACCGCTCTCAGACCGTCGGTGCCCTCACACTTACGAAAGCACTGTAATACGAGATAAACTGATAAATTACGTTGAGTCAAGCTGGTGAGCCGGCTCGAACTGCAATGCACAGTAGGGGAGACCGGGGCACGTTCTGTCACTTTTTGGTTAATTGGCCCTGGCGGGCACACTTTTGAGAGTTGGTGATAGATACTTTTCAATGCTGTTACATGCATCAATAGCTTCAAATCGTTTTCAGGAGTTCAAGTAGTATCTCAGTTTGTTTTGTCACCAGTGTCGATAATGTGGCGATGACTCATCCGACAGAACCTGCCCCATATACGGGGCACGTTCTGTCACTATGGGGCACATCTGTCACTGATGGGGCACTTCCTGTTATCACCGAATGGTCATCTGTGGCGTCTCTGCAGGGGGAGAGAGGGTTTCATTCATCGCCATCATCAATAGTGTAGAAAATGACGGCCATATACGATCCCAGCACTGCATTTTTGCGTTTTTCTTTGTTATCCATCCAAGAATCAGGGCATATTTTACCATGTTAACTGGGGGTGGGGGACTTCCACCGCAATGCCTTGAAATCTCCCCCCCCCCCAGTGGACGAAAAGATCCACCGCAGTCAACGGCAAGAAAAACGTGTTGAACCGTCTCCACGGTCCCAGCGATAGAATCTTTCGCAATGAGGCCCCGACTCCCCCCCAGCCCCCTCCCGTTAAACGACTCTGCGATGACGACCAAACGCCATCCCCTCCTGGTCAACAACTTTTCGCTAACGAAACGTAGCCAAACTTTTGCCCCCCAAACTCGGAGCCAGTAGAAATCCCCCAGTGAAAATTTCTTAGAAAAGGCACGAATAATGTGAACTGCTTTGCACCACCCGATTCGTTTTAGGCTTGTAGTGGCGCATCATATCTGTAAATAACAGGCAATTATTTGTATGGTCGTTTACAAGCAATACTATTAGGAATCATGAACAGATTCAGTGACAGATCCTGCCCAAGATTGGGTGACAGAACCTGCCCCACTCGACATAGGTCACATGTTTTCGTTTTATACTGAAAACGAGGGAGAATGAGGCAGAATAACGCTCAGCACAATGTTCTGGACATTAGTGTCGCCCCATGACAGCATTCAAAGACACTATACAAATATCTGAATGGGTACTAAACACAATTCTGTTAACTTTAAAGAAGTTTGGATTTCTGTTGAAAAACAAACTTTTCAAATTTGGACAAATCCGATCGCAGGCATGCTGTTGTTTTGATAGTACCGGGCCATAAGAAGCACAAAGGAACACATGTTACGAAACAACAATGTACCTGTGGTGGATAGGTCAAGAGAAAATCCCGCTGACAAAATGTGCCCCTTGACAGAACGTTCTCCCCTACATATCTTTCACACACTGAAAAACGGAACGGCAGACGGATCACAGAAGGACCATTGACTCATTTTTCTATTGCGCAGATGTACGTTATGTCATTTTATGTCGTGTGAGGAAAACTGTCTGAAGACTGGGTTACTTGTGAAATCGAATCCGTCTGCCACAAAGCTTTGTTGGCCAGTGCCAAGTTAAAGGGACTGTCCCACCTTAACATTATATTTGAGTTGAGATAGCCATTTTCCGTGCTTGGCATTGAAATTATGCATGGTTATAGTTAAACAACCACCGAGTCGATACAAAGAAATTTTGAGTTTGGTTTTGAATCTCCAACAAAAACCCTATAGTGTATAACATTAGGGTTCTTAATCGATGTCGTCATCTCTCTTTACCCAATGTTTGTGAAGTCGACTGTTTTAACATTTGCGTTGTACATAGCCATTACACTAGTCATATACATATAGGAAGCGTGAAGGTTTTCTTATTTCCCAAAAAATCCTCATATGACTCTGCAGCCCAAATATTAAAACGTATTTTTTTAATTTAAATTAAGCACTGTTAGTGAGAAACAAATGTCATAATCGTGTTCGGCAGCAATTACTTAATATTAAGCACCACAGGCGGCGTACATTTGAGAACTTTTGAGAAGGTGGAACAGTCCCTTTAAGTAAGACAAGACAGAGACTGCATGCTTAAGGTTACGGCTAATGCGACTCGTATGCGCTTGTGTTTCCTATGAAGGAGATGATGATTTGATGTGTATGATGATGTGTATTTCGGTGCCCCCACAGGTGGATTTTAAAGCAACCACGTCAGATACAGTCACACAACGGTTGATAAAAACAAGCTACAGCGCATCTGCAAGGACCCAATATGCATACCTAATTACAGCATGACATACAGCATAATTACAGCAGCATTAACACCGCAGATACAGTACACAGGTTCAGGGCATGAACTCTCACTCCTATGGTTTCTTTACTAAGATCGGTCAGCTTGGGGCATCTGATTCCAGTGACTGACAGCCCGATAGAGAAAGCCTCGGTGTCTGGCTTTCGCAATTTCAGTGTTCCAAAATTTCATCAGAAACTACAGAATGTTTTCATTGGTTGATGTGGAACCTCTAAATCCAGTGTGCGGGGGGATCATCTTGTTGCTACGATGATGTGTTCGTTGTTATGCCGTTTGTAAAGTGTACTGTCTGCCTACACACTGCCACATACCTATCTCAATAAACAACATTTTCCTGATAAGTTGCGTTTATCGACACAATGAGTTTTTCCAGTTTATAAATACGAGTACAGTACTTACTGCTGTTCTACATTCGTACTTATTGTGCATATATGAAGATACAAACAGTTGAGATTCTAAAATATTTGGGTAAATCGCTGTCCTTCAATTTGTGAAAACTCTATAGAAATACATTTCAATCAGTTCTTTATTCACTCATTTCCCCACCACAAGCCAATTCTCCACTGCCACAAATGCTACTATGAAAGTAAATTATCTCTCAGTACCTTCTGATCCTGCCACGTACGGTAGCTTTTAATCCCGACAGGGCCTCCCTGATGACTAAGCATCCTGCATTTCATCTTCCCTCAGCTGCATCTGGTAATTCCCCTGTATTGCGTCATAAGATCGCATACCGAGCAGCGAGTCGCAGCCACAGCGGGCGGGTGATGGGATGACGAGGTGAAACTTTGGTCTGCTGTGCATTTTTCCAACATATAGCCAGAGCGGCAATGGCGATAGTTTAGGCTACCTCTTCGAAGTATCATATTAAAGGGACTGCCCCACCTTAACATTACATTTGAGTTGAGATAGCCATTTTCCGTACTAGGCATTTGAATTATGTATAATATAAGTTAAAACAACCACCGAGGTCGAATCACAAATAAATTTGAGTTTGGTTTTGACTCTGTACATCCCCAGTCCCCAGTGTAATTTGAACGGGGACCCTGATGCCGATGACGTCGTCACCTCTTTACTAAATGTTGATGATAGTCGACTTGTTTTACATTTGGCCATACATTAGTCGAACATATGGCAGCGTGAAGATTTTTTCCATTCCCGAAATTCCTTTATATAACGTCATCAGCCCAAATATTAAAACTTAACTTTTTATGAAATTGAGCACTGTTTGTGAGAAACAAATGTCATAATCGTGTTCGCCAGCAATTACTTCATAATTTGCACCACAAGCGGCGTTCATTTGAGACCTTTTTGGAAGGTGGCAGTGTCCCTTTAACACGCGCACTGAAAAGGGAAGGGGCGAAATCTGACCAACCGTCATTTTTAATATTTCCCGATTTTACCGGGCGACCTAAGCATCAAATTTCAAAGGGTGAAATTTTTCAGTTTTAGGACTTCGCTTTGAACAACTCCAAATATCTAAGGAATTATGTTGGCTAGGAACACAAGGAAAAAAAATCAAAAGCTTTTGAGAAAATGCAATCATCAACGCGTTCTCCAAGTTTAGCTCAGTTCAATAGTTTGGGCTCAAGAGCTAATCAAATGTTCAAAACTATATTTTTGGCAAAACTGTTTCTCGCAAATAACTTTTTACATGATAAATATATAAAGCAATAATTTTGAAACCATCATGTTGTCTCTTCCAGGCCTCTGACAAATATAAATGGTTATCTGGTTAGAACAATTTAAAAAATTACCTCAGGTCAAGGTCTTTTTTGACCGAGTAAGGTCATGCTGCATATGGGGCGACAAGACCCGACGATAATAACACAGTGGTGTCATGTCTATTTCTCTATTTTAATTCTATCAAGAGTTCTTAGTAAATAATTGCCGATAAACTCAGATGACCTCATATGACCTTGCAAAGGTCACTGAGCAACAATTGCACCTGGTTAATCAAGAACGAGTTAAAGTAACATGATTCTGAAAACAAACTGCCTGATTAATTGCACGTTCTCTGAATAGGAGGTATTTGTATATTTTTCCATTGGATTAAAATGGGGAGGTCAGGCACCTGACCTTACCTAAGGTAACATATAACCAAAACTTAAGATTATATAATTGTAGGTATGACCTTATAAAAATCTGGATGTTTTGAACCTCTCGGAACAGACTGGTTATTGATTCAACTTTTTTTGGAAAGATTCAATCACGACTCATTTCGGATAACTAATGATTCAATCACCGTTTGATTCATGAATACTAATTATGAGAAATGATGGTTTTCGATTGAAAGAATAAAAAAAAAAAATCATTCACGTTTGATTCAACATTGATACTTTATTGCACAATCTTTTCATTCAATCATCCTTGTTTGATGTTTGTACGCAGGTTTTGATTCAACCAGTATCACGATTGATTAATTAAAAGATCCAATTGTGAGTCAATTATGTTTTGATTCAAGGAATTTTGTTTACACGATTCCAATCGATTCCATCAGAGTGGAATCAATAACCAATCTGTCTCGAACACATACTGTGGCTTTAGCACGATCACAGACATTTTTGGAGGTAAGGTCACTTAACGTGACCAGTTGACCTGACCTGAGATGATCTGAGGTTAAGTGTTAACACTTGAACAAAATGCGGTTAAGATGCTCTTAAGTAACTGTACTAAATTTGGTGGTGCTGCGCGCTGCATTTCCCCTGTTATTCCCGAAAAATATCAGGGGGTGAAAATGACACCCACCTGAGCGAGGGCTGGTGACCACCGACATAATCTATTTCGATGAATGGGGCTAGCCTTACAAATTAAAGCAAAGACATTGTCTTTTTACCATGGAAATTTCCTTTTTATTCCCATAACAAAGTATCCGATGTAAAAACAAATTGACTTGGGGTATGAGTTTCACCAGGCATTCAAATACAATGTTTACTGCATAATCCATTTATTTCTCGTGTTAAAACTACGACTGCGACAGCCGACATATATCGTGCCAGATATCACCCAGGCGATATCTATATAATATCCGCGATTACAGTGCATGCACAACTAGCGTTAAACTAAAAGAAAGTTAAGTAAAGAGACACTTTCGTCGATTTCGGGTTCAACATTTAGTATTATTACAAGCATAGTGCAGATGCGGCGTTATGAACGGACTACGTTTACCTATTTAAATATATATTTTTTATGTAACATTTATTTATTTTTCATCCTTTAGTTTGAAGCAGTAACTGCTTCAAACTAAACTGTGTGACTTCAAACTTTGGTGTGTGACTTCAAACTTTGAAGTCACACACCGGAGTAAAGTCAATGTCTTTCCTATTTTTTTTAGTCTAGGAAATGGCGAAATAAAGTGAATACAATCCTCTATTTAAAAAAAAAGGTGACGCCCGAGCAAGTTGAACGAAGCTAAGCTCTACTAAATTTAAGTTGGATGAGAGAAACAATCTATAAAGCTTCGTAGAATCTGCTAATTCTGACATTTTCCGATATTTACTCTGGCGACGAAAATCGTAAATGCATGCAATATAGGTACATGTGCTCCTCAATTTATGCAAGGTTGCAGTGATGCTCTCGCTCATTCCAATAAGTCCTTTCAGTGTCTCTCAAACTTCACCTGCACGATCCAAGCCGCCGACATGACAACCGGTGGTAGCGCTGGACAGGTGCAGAACAGGCTTGTAACCCCCAGGTGAAGGCCGGGGAGACTCCGGCATCTGCGATGCACGAGGCGGAGGGGAGAGGGGTGCGGCTAACAAGCAGACAGCCTGCCGGAGCCGGCGAGACAGGAAGTGTGCTGCAGGGTAGTGCAGTGGTGGCGAGCCAGTTGGCAGCGTGCAGTGGAGAGGTGACGGCTGGAGACAAGGTGCTGGCAGTGACGTGGTGGTAACGGTAAGGTCCGAGCAGTGACACAGTGACATGGTACAGACAGTAGCAGTGAACAAGCTCGAGGAGTGACGGTGACGAGTTGAAGGTTTCATGAAAACCAAGGACGGTGGAGTGTCAGTCGACTAACGTCGGAGCTCTCGTCAGTGTGGTGCTTTCGAATACTGCAGAGGACACGTGTTTAATCTATTTCCGTTTTCCTAATGATGCAACGTAGCTACAAAACATTGCATGGGACAGAAACAGAGAGACGCACCGACTCTCATAATCTAATGCAGTAAAACGCGACTCCCGATCGTTCATCAGTGAAATCACCATATCAGTGCACTCACTACTTCAGTGTACTCCCCACGGAACCGCAATGGACGCCACCTCTCCAGCCCAGCCGCAGTCCGGCCTAGCAGAACCGCACCTCGTGGCCAGTGGCCACACACAGTGCGACTCAAACCTGCATCGGCAAGACGGTCGGCCTGGGAAACATCTGGCGCTTCCCATACATGAGCCTCCGTTACGGTGGCGTCACCTTCCTGCTGCCGTACTTGACCATGCTGGTCGTCATGGGGGTGCCGCTCTACGTCATGGAGCTCGCGCTTGGACAGTACACCGGCGCTGGGCCGAGACAGGTGCTCCGCAGGATCGTCCCGCTCTTCTCCGGCGTCGGCACGGCCATGTTGGTTGTGCTTGCTTTCGCCGTGTTCACGTACAACTTGCCCGTGGCGTGGACGGTGTTCTTCGCCGCGGCGTCGTTCTCGCGCGAGCTGGCGTGGGGTCGATGTGGTCACGAGTTCAACACTGCCGACTGCTTCACCGTGGCGGACGACAGGCGTTGTCTGAATGAGAGCAACGGCGAGGACATCTTCTGGAACAACACGTGTTTCTCGCGAGAGAAGTTTCTCGAGGAGCACAACGTCTCTTCAGCAAGAAACAGCAATGCGTCGAGTTACAGTGCAGAGCTCGCTGATGACCATCTACTGCAAGATCGTCGCGTATCGAGCAGCGAAGAGTACTTCTTCAACTACGTCCTCGGATTAGGCAACACTCCGCAAGGCCTCGGAATCCCCCGCTGGGACGTCTCCCTCTGCATGCTGTTGGCGTGGGTCCTCGTCGGTGCCTGCATCTCACGGGGAATCACGGCCATCGGCAGGATACTCTACTTCACCGTCATCTTCCCTTACTTTGCTATCATCCTCCTACTCATACCCGTCGCCACCCTCGACGGTGCCCTAGAGGGGATGCAGTTCTACGGCAGCGTTAACGACTCTCTTCTCTGGAGTCCAACGCTGTGGTCGGACGCCGCCTCCCAGATCTTCTTCTCCCTCGGCATTGGTCACGGCGACCTCATGATGCTGGCCAGCTTCAGCCGCCTCCGCAACAACTGCATGCGAGACGCCATCTTCGTATCAGTGATCAACACCCTGACGTCGGCTCTCTCCGTCTTGGTGGTGTTCGCGATGCTCGGCGTGACTGCCAAACAGCTGGGTCACGCGGTGGACGACGTCCTCGCACCTGGCCAAGGACTCTCCTTCGTCGCCTTCCCTGAGGCCCTCGTGCACATGCCTGTGCCGCCCGTCTTCAGTGTGATCTTCTTCGTCATGCTCATCACCCTCGGCCTGGACTCGCAGTTCATCATGGTCGAGGTGCTCGTGATTGCCGTGGTGGACGAGTGGCCGGTGCTGCGTCCGCGCAGGCAGTGGATCTCCGCCGGAGTCTGCGCCATCTTCTTCGCCGTCAACCTCTGCATGTGCTGGGACGGCGGCGTGCTCGTGTTCGCGCTCGTCGACCACTACGCCTATTCTTTCTCACAGTTTGCCGTGGCGTTGCTGGAGGTTGTGGCAGTCGCCTGGGTGTTCGGCGCCGAACGGCTGGTCGACCTGATGCGGACGGACATGGCGATCCCGATGTCGGCAGCGGTACGACTCTACTGGAGGATGACGTGGCGGTACGCGGTGCCGGTCGCGCTGCTGTCGGTACTCGGAGTCACTCTCGTTTTGCACGTTCCCGTCTGCTTCACCGCCGGCAGGAGGGTGTGGGCGTTCCCCGGCTGGGCGGACGGGATCGGGCTAGTGCTGATGTTCGCTCCCACGGTGCTGGTGCTCCTGGTGGCGGTGATCGTCGTAGTGAAGCAGAAACGAAGTGGAGGACCTCTGAAGGAAGTGCTGAACCCGACAGCTGAGTGGGGCCCAGCCAAGCGGGAGGAGCGGGACTCCGGGAAGTCGACTGAGGGCAGTAGAAGAGCGATGGTGAATGGTGGTCAGGCTAGGGTGAATGGTGGTCAGGCTAGGATGCGGAATATGTATCTTGCGACGTTGGGAAACGTGGGTCCTTCGAGTATCTACGGCATGGGCGAGGAGTTGTCTGCACGTCCCAGCAGGGACATAGAGTTAACCATTCGTTCCGTCAGAAGTTTGGATAGGGGTCCACTCAGAAGGGGTCCCAGGGAGGAACAGACTGAGGGACACCCAGCCGAGGGACCGGAAGTTGAGGGTGACGTGAGCTTAGTCAGTGAGGCACATACAAATTCATTCACAGGTCACGTCCACAGCATGAATAGAGAAAACATTGACGAGTCTGGCGGAGAAAGTAATAATAGTCCATACGATGGTAGTGATGGAGACTTCCGTTGCTCGGATGGGATCGATAACGCCGTATTCGATTATGAAGAGCGATCAGATCTGTGCTAAGCAACGGTCATGCTATGTATCATTGAATGCAGCTCGACGAGACAAATGTAATCAATAATCATGTTCAGTTAAAGTACATTTACATGCATTGTTAATACCAAAGACGTGCTGGTGCAATAGTTTGATAAATTCCTAAATTTAAATAAATTACTAGAGAAATAACCTATTTCAGTATTGTTATACGATAGAATACTGAAGTCAATCCATGCGAGAGAAAAAAATTGTAATGGCCACATTATACAAAACGTGATTTTACTTTTCTGCTTTGAAAAAATTCACAATTTTTGCATTTCCAAAAAGATTTATCACATTCACCTATGAGTAATGATGATTTTGACGCTATCTAAGTTTATTTGACTCCCATAATTTAGATGAAAGATATTGCCCGCTGAAAATGAAAGGTTTGAGCAAAACCGAATAATGCCTGAGGCTATAACTCGTAAACTATTTGATGGACGATGCTCAAATTTCACAGCTTAAAGGGAATATAGCACCTTGTGAAAAGAATGTAGAATGATGGAAAAGAGTGCCGTGATTACGGTCCTGGCATTCGTTTTTGCGAAAAAGGTCGCAATTTGTAGTAATTTTAAAAATAGTAATATTTTACATGTGACGTCACAACAATCTTGCGTCACCGAAACGAGTTGTTACGTCAAAATAAGGTACCGAACGATTAAAGTCGCTCCTTGAATCAGATACGTAAAAAACATAAACAACTTCGTTCGCCGGTTTCCGACTCGCGAGTAATATTGGAAGCGATTAAAAATGTATAAATGTTTGCACTTGTCTTGTAGCAGTCGTGTTGAAGTGGTGTTGACTGTTGCATGAAAGCATACCCATAAATGTTCTTATGCATAAATAAATGTGATCTAGCTACGCATGAATGTGTTTTCAGTGGTGTGTGAATGATGGATGTTAAAAATGCGTGCATGTGCATTTTGCAGTGAATATTGCTGTCACCGGTACGAGCCAACCATCAACAGTAAGGCCTCTTGAACTTTGAAGACGAGTCTCTGTATTGTTTTAAAATGGAAATCCAATGAAAATTAACAAAGTTATAGCCAATAATGTTTATGGCCCACCGAGATTCCTCGCGATAAAAACACACATATCATAAATACATATGATGTATTGCATACAACTGAACTAGTCCGCCCATCAACAATCGTGCTTCTCAGGACTGAATTTAATATTAGTATTTTAAATTGTAATCGGTTCACTTAGACAAAGATAATAATTACCGCACTTTTACGAACAGAAAATGCATGCTTTTTCAATACATAGGCATGCGCTTCTTTGCGGAGCAATATTGCAACTACCTGCAACGAGCACCCACATAAAAAATGCTTGTGCCTTTCAAGACGAGTTCGGCATTATTTGCAATATGAAATCCAATGAAAATTGACAATCATTTCAAAATTGACTAAGTCGATACCTTTCGGTGGAGGCCGCGAGGCCCTATAAGAGGCGGAGGTTCAAATAGCGAAAACGAAGTGCGGTGAAAATCGCAGTGGAGTACCCACTTATGCGGGTACTTCACTGCGATTTTCACTTACCCACTTACGTATGCGAAACGTCACGAAATTTGTCCTTTTAAAATATGCCCAACTATGCCCAACGGTTTTTGCGTTGAAACTCAGCAACTAGGTCGTTTTGGAAGGAAAAAAAATCAAAATTTTAGGTTTCTCAGTAAACCCGACAATCTGGCTATCTCGGATAAAGACTTATGTTAAAGGTGCTATATTCCGTTTAAATCTAGGGCTCATATAACCCCTATACACAGTTTTAGTAAAAACTGAAGTATAGGGTGTTATTTCGAGATTGGTGTGGTCGATCTGTCATGTGCCACACTTCCTGCCTGTGCAACCTGCATCCACCACCAGAAGTCACCAGTGCAGTGCAGTGCCAATCGCACCACCAGTGCAGTGCCAGTTGCATCAGCTCCGGAGCTGCACTGCAGTGGCCGCAGCTCCGGAGCTCCCAGCGCCGCGCTGCTCCGCCTCCGACACACGCCATCCGGCTCCGAGTCAGTGTCATAGCAGACGTCGCAGTGGTCGGGTGTGCTGCGCTCCGCTCTCTCCGTCTCTGTCGCTCCGTTCCTCCCCGCGCCCTCCGCCCCGCAGTCCGCAGCATTGCAGCAGCTGATCAGCATGACGGCCGAGCTGGACATGGAGCTGCGGACCGAGAACACCGCAGCTGTGGACTCCGCAGCTCAACAACAGCTGCGGACTGAGAACGGCGTCATCGGTGGCTGCAGCTGGACGCACCCGGACAGTCGTGAGAACTTCATCCAGTGTCTGTATGAGCATGTGGACGATCTGTGCTCCTCCCAGCTGCCACCAGCGTCTTCTGTCACTGCTGCCACGCCCATCGTTACCAGCACGCTGACTCCGCCCGCGGCGACCTCGACGTCCCCGTTGAACGACTGGACGTGGTCGTGGGGGTACAGCGTGCTAGCGGCCTGTCTGTGCTCGCTGTTCCTGGTGGTGTGCACGGTCGTCATCTGCCTGTGCATCAGGTCGAAGCGCAACAAGCCGCAGACGCGGAGGCGAGTCAGGTGAGAGACAGAGGGGTTCTATGGGAGTAAAGCGGGAACAGGGGAGACTGGGTTGGGCGGGGGACAGAAAAGTGGGTGTAGGTTAGGGGGTGAACCATATTCCGGCGCGATGGAGAGCATGAGCTCTAGTCGATTTCTACGCTAAGCTGTGAACATGACGTGACGTGAACCGTGAACGTCAAAACGTGAAGCGTGAACCTCCAAACGTGAACATGACGGCCGGAACGTGACAGTGATGCGACATAAATGTCCCCCCATCAGGGATTTTCACAATAGCTCAAAACGAATAAAGCTGCCAACGCGAGACTATGGACAACTTATTCTACATAAATTTGACGTCTTCTGTGCAATAAAAAAAACAATAGTTTTTTTTTAAGTTTGATCACATTTAGTGACGTCAATACACACGACTTTGACGCAAATATCAGCTAATAACTAACAGGCTGTGCAAAAGCCATTCATAAAACAAAATGCAATAAATATAGCAAACTACAAGGTGTTGACAATTTATTTCTGGGATGATTGCAAATTTTTAATTTTGACCCCTCTCCCAAAAAACAACTTTTTGTTGGGAGAAAATGCCCTCAAAATCAACATTTTAAATATTTGTTTAAAAAACAGGAATATGTAAGATAACCACATATATACCTACAATATCTTAACTAAATTTCAAAGCAATATCTGTAATTTTGAATGACTGATGGCATCATGAATATGAATACCTCATGACATCATTTTTTACAGTACCTTTTTTACCAGCCACAGAAAACCAAGTTGCACCGCTGTATTTCTTAGATTTTTTTTTGTTAAAAACTTCCTTTTGGTATTTATATTTATCATTTCAAATTTTAACATTTTATGACCTGACCATTTCCTTATATCGGGCCAGGTGTGCAAATGGCTGCTACAATCAAATTATATGTGTAAGATTATATGTGTTATTTGTGTTTAACCGTTTTTTTTTGTATATATATATTTTAAGTATGAATAAATGTAGCCATCAGTGACTACTCTCATTTATACTGAAATGGTATTGCTGTATCAATATTTTAATGTTCATATACATATATGGAAGTTTCCATTTGTATTAATTTGATATAATTTTACCATATAAATTTAAATGCTAGATCAAACGTGAATTAATTGAACTATTTGTTTTGATTTTTTGAATCAGAAAGAATAAGTCATTACAAAAGTATCCGTGTATCGAACGGTGATTGAATCATTTGGATTAATAAATCAATCATGATTGGATCGTTCCAAAAAAAGCACTTAAACCAATAACCAGTCTGCATGTAAGACATTCTTAAAAATCAGACTTATGAGAGTGCTAAACGAGTTTATGCAATTAGCTATGCCTAATATCAACTCTGAAGTGGCCCTGGTTCTGAGAGGTAGCATGAATCTTCCATTTCTACTGACAAATACATATATGAGCCATATAGACGCACATTACGTTTTACATGTCAGGTTTATCATACAAAGCTTACATTCAGTGAATTCGCTCATTCTGGCGCCCTTACCACCAAATCATATACTAAGAAAGCTTTCTTGTGATGATAAATTATCCTTATAATATGAGTCAATTGTCTGTCGTGCCGGGCCCAGTTCAAAGACATGGCTTCACTACAAGCTTTCTATGAGATTCTTTGTCAGAAAAGTGGTTCCGCGATCTAAGTTAACAGAACAAATTTTACGCCAGCGGTGGAATAAATTATTTGCGTATACTAGCCATTTTTGAGTAATTTTTGATACGCGTTTCTTCACAGACTGTTTGCATATATGCCAGTGTGCGCATGTATTATGATGTGAAAAGTTGATGAATTGTCAATCGTATATCCTGCTACAGATATGGTCTTGACTCAGTCGTATATCCTGTACAGAATCCTGCACAGGTCTTGACTCAATCGTATATCCTGTACAGATATGGTCTTGACGTCAGTCGGGGACCGAGACTCCCGGGTCGTATGGTAACAGGGTACCTTGTATCATTGCGTATGCGTTTATGGGAGACTAGGCTAAAGTCTCAGTCTTAAGTCGTCTTTTGTAAAACGTGCTGATAGTGTCCCAGGGTTTTCCATGGCCCTGATGACGATGATATCGGTGGCAGGGCTGTAACCGGAATACGACAATATTTTTTGGGAGGTTTTAATAAATTTATGGTTTATTTTTGGAAAAAGTACATGCTATGAATGCGAAACGTCACACTCTAAATCACTGCAGAAATTTCGCATGTTCTGATTTTGGAGGCTCCGCCTTATATTTTTTGTCGACAAATTGTGTCGCACCACTGTCACGTTCCGGCCGTCACGTTTACGTTTGGAGGTTACCGATCCACGTTTTGACGTTCACATTTCACATTTTGACGTTCACATTTCACGTTTTGACGTTCACATTTCACGTTTTGACGTTCACGTTTCACGTCACGTCATGTTCACGTCTGAGCGTGGAAATCGACTCTGCCCCGCGAGTCTGGAGCCTGTCGAAGGGTGGCCGCCGCCGGCGGCTGGCGGACGTAGGAAGTGACATGGCTGCTTCCGTCGTGTGGCTCGTGACTCCTCTGACCCGGACGGTGGGCGGCCCGTGCCCTGGGGCTATCGGGAGAGGCGGGTCGGCCGGAAGTGACCAGTTCCGCCGGGTCAGTTGGGTCGGCCGGAGATAGCCGAGCCATGGATGACAGCTGGATTGGAAACCTCCCGCCCGTGGCCGACCAAACGACATACAGGAATCTGCCGCGGCTTATCATAGAACGACATACATGAATCCATGTGGCCGGCGCTTTCGCCCACGGTTCGTTAGTAGGAGTCGGAGGGCTCAAAAGACGAGAGTCATGCCATTTGAAAGCTTACCGCATGAGGATCTCAGACCTATATTTCTTTTTGAAATCTGTCGAGGGCTTTTTTTGCAAATTCCATTTTTGTCCAAATATCGGAACCTACTTGATCACCGATGCTAACGTAAAAATCACGTTATGAGCGATGGAATGATACATGTTCAAACTCGTTACAAAGCCTGTAGAACATCTCAACTGATAGTTCGAACTCAACATATGCTTCCTGCTATAAGACGCATCCATCAACAAGTGATAGTGAATCAAACTCTCATAGCTGCAGCTAACGGAATAAACAGCTTCCATGAACGCCCGATCGTACATCGCGTGACCCGCCCGCGCAGCGCCGGCTAGGCCGCGCCACTATCCCTCTACGATCTGTGGTTTTGGCTTGTTGGCGAACTTGCGTTTGGAATGTTAAATTTCGAGTTCAGATGGTCGGCCCAGTCCTCCACAAAGACATGGAACGAGACCCAGTAGAGACAAAGCCCAGGAAAGGGTACAAATAATCATGAGTTTACGGGTATTTTACATTATTTAGCCACTAACCAGCGTGATGTGCCGCTCCCGTTCGGGGCGCGCTGCCAGAGACTGTACCGACCCAGGTCATCTGGCAGTCGGCCCGGGACCGGGCGGCGGTAGCCTGTCAGTGCCGCCCTGTTTGCCAATGTAAGGAGGATGCCTCATGCTCCGCGGAACCATGAATTTCGGTGACGATGCGTATGTGCCATCTGTTTTGAGAAAGGCAGCGGCAAAGTAACTCGTACAGTTCTGGGAAGGATGCATCACCTTGCCAAAAGGCGATATTACTAACCTGGTGATTAGTCAGCCAGCGGGCATCTGTTCAACATGCAGACTGAAGCTCGTAATTGCTGAGTCTCTCGAGTCGGAAATGGAGCTGTATTATTTTTTCCCATGTTTTTATGACAAAACTGATATTTGATGCCTAAGAGGACTATATCTAGTTTTCGATAAGACAAAATAAATAATAAAAAATCACCCGGCGATACCGCATGTGCACTGTGCAGTTTTTGCTAACATGTCCTCGTAGCTACGGCCCTGAGCTGAGCGGCGGTGCATCGCCGCACTCGCACAGAACGAGCGCAGAGCAGACTGACCTGACCCTGACCGAGCTCCCGATAGCCCCGCCCCGCCCGGCACGCCGAGTGTGTACGGCCTCCGGCAGCGCTCCCTGAACGAGAGCAGCGCATCAGGCTGGTTAGAGGCTAAATAATGTAAAATACCCGTAAACTCATGCCAATTTTTACCCTGTCCTGGGTTTTGTCTCTACTGCACTGTAAAAAATATTAGCACCCATGGTGGTGCTAATTCAGATGTCAATTCTGATATCCCAAATGCGGCTTGAATTAAGCCTCAAAACGGTGTTTAACACCTAGTACCGTAATATTTATGCTGCTAGATTGAAACAGCTGCTAGGATCTAGCACCTATGTAAACCGACCGATCTTGGTTATGAGCACCTTACTGGTGCTAGCTTTTTAGCACCGACGTGGGTTGAAATGTCAATTCTGATGTCCCAAAATGAGACTTAGCAGCTGCTTAAAACTTAGCACCTTTTTGATGCTCAGGTACCTAAACATAAAAAATAGAAAAAAAAAACGTTTTGAAGCACACCGCATGTGTCAAACAGTTCCATTCAACGAGGCAAGCGATGCAGTTGCTTTTATCTCAATGTTTTATGCTTAATGTCTCCCAATGCGTTCGTTGAGTTATTTGGCATATCTTCCGTAAAAAAACGTATTATTGAAAATACGATGTATTATAAAAAAAATCCACCAGATTTGCAACAAACATATAGGGAAGCTGAAAGCTGAGCTATACAAGTGTACCTTATAATGTAATCGACAGCATAATTGCTTTTCCCCCGCGTACCTACCACGAATCGCTTCCTCTGCGGGCAGCGTCTCAATCGTTTCTTCTAATACTGGTAGAGAATGTCCAACCAGAGTTTGTTTGCTTTGATAGTTCGCAACACATCAGAATCACTTCAATAAGCTAAATTCAAACGCTTCTGATGGCTGCATCACTCCACCGACCAACCATGCACCAGACACTTTCCTAAAACACTTCTTGAAATACCAGCGGAACGCGACACCGCCACGCACTGCGACACTGAGCGCAGTATGGCTGCTCACTCAGTGCGTCACGCGCAGGCGCCTGGCAATTGCTTCACCTTTTGCTGCTACAGTTTCCCGCCACATCGAAAGGTGATTATTCCTAGTGCCACTGTTCTTAAATCAAGCCATACGTCGCAATAAAAAAGCGGTGGGTGAGCTAAACGCCATTATGGAATGCTACATCAAGAACCTCTAAAAATAAGGATGCTTATATACAAGCACCATTTCGAGGCTTATGCTATTTTCTGTGCTTACTTTCACACTTCAGTAGCACCAATGCTGCTAATTTCAATATGAGGTGCTACTTTAAGCCAAAACTCATGCTTAATTGATAAGTTGCTAATATATAGCACACAAATAGCACCTTGTTAGCATCCGGGATGCTATTTTTACAGTGTGGGCCTCGTTCCATGTTATTGTGGAGGACTGGGCCAACCATCCGAACTCGAAATGTAACATTCCAACGCAAGGTTCGCCAACAATTTGCCAAGACACAGATCCGTAGAGGGAGTTGGCAGCGGCCGTCGCTGCGCGGGCGGGTAGCGATGGTCGATCGGGCGTTCATGGAAGCGGGGAGGTGAGCCGTACTGCAGCTATTGAGAGCGATTCACTATCACTCTTGATTACTGCTTATATCAAAATTCAACAGCATGAGGTTCAGCTATCAGTTGGATATTGTTCTACAGGCTGTAACGAGTTTGAACATGTATCATTTGCCAGCCTATTCTGCTCTAACGTAAGCAGTAGCATCGTCTTTCGAAAAAGTTCCGATATTTGGACAAAAAAGGGAATTTGCGAGAAAAAAATCGACAGATTTAAAAAAGAAATATAGGTCTGAGATGCCTCATTGTGGTAAGGTTTCAAATGGCACGGCTTCGTCTTTTTCGTATGCCCTCCGACCCCTGACCTAGACGAACTGTGCGCCATGTGAAAGTCGCCAGACGGCGGAGTTTCCGATCCATACGTATGTATATCTCATCCTGACTGATTCCTGTCGGGGGCCGGAGCCGTACGTGCACGAGCGAAGCTGGTCGGGAAGTGTTGAAGTGTTGATTTGACATCATCAACAGTCCGTAGCTCTCGGCTTCACACCACGAACAACGTTATCTGGACCAATCCTCTCGCCTCCCTCTTCCCAGCCATCTTCCCTCTGTTCCGTCACCCTTCCTCGCTGATCGCTAAGCACACAAGTCGTCCCAGGTTACACTCGGGTCGCTCACTTACGCCGGCCACTAACCATCAATAGGTTTGTCCCTGTTACTGGTTAGTGTATCCTTCTCCCGTTCGCTTCGTTATTACGGACATTTCTTGGCTGTTAATGGCAGTCTGCACCCGTAGCGCGCTTGTCCTTCAATCATTCGTGTGGCTCCGTGGTATGCCACCAACACGTCAACGGGACAAAATGTAATGTAATAACTGGGTGGTCCTTGGTCAATGGCCCCATGGGTAAACTCAGCAGGCCAGTGTGGTCAGTCCCACAGGAATATCAGTAGGCCAGTGCAGTCAGCCCCATGGGCCTATCATCAGTCCATTACAGTTAGCCCCCAGGAAAATATCATCACTCCAGTGCAGACTACCTAGAGACTCTTGTGAATCCGCGGAATCACGTCCGTGAATCTGCGGATTCACAAGAGTTGTTCACGCGGCCATGAATCACGTGGATTCACCCCGGGCCTTATCACCAGTCCAGTGCCGCTCCCCTTCCCCAGCACTGTTATCGTGCCTGCACCGGTGCCTCCACTTTCCAGACGTCGGCTCTGTAACCTAATATCGGCTGTAATTCGGGGCATGTGTGCACTTCTCACCCCTGCCGGGAGGTGGACTTCCCTCGCTCAAGTGCTCCTGTACCGGACTAACCAGTGTGACTTCACTACACTGTAGAGTTCGACATGGCTGCACTTTTCCTTGGCCTAGCCACCCCACAGCCATGGCATCACAGCCACAAGCCAGCCACAGCACTCCCAAATTTAAAATGGCTGGCCGTTGGCACCGTGAGGATTTTTGTAAATCATATTATGTGTTTATTTCCAGTCTACTATTTGACAACCATTTCTCTTAACCATTGATTGGTTTAGTAAGTTGATGCAAAAACAAATCACAGGTAGACTATGCAGCCACAGCCGTAGCCACAGCCATGATCTAGATATTTGCCAGTCCGGCCCACCCCATTAGCCATGGGGTTCGGCCAGCCATGGGGATAGCCGCCCCATGTAGAACACTACTACACTGACCCCCACTCCAGTCATTTGCCGCGCTCCGCCGGCCAGCGCTGTTATCGGGCCTGTGCCGGCGTCTCCGTCCTCCAGGCGACGTCTCTGTAACCGGTCACCCTTTACACAAAATCCTCTGCTCCGGGGCAGCCGCCGCGTGACATCACGACATTGGCCCCCACTCCGTCATTGGCCGCTCTCCGCCGCGCCGGTCCCCGTGACCCGCGCCCGGCGCACACCAGCAACCAACATTCTAGCTAACACGACAGATCCAAACGCCCCGTCTCTGACAGCGATCTCTGAATGCCTGAATCTAGGCACCATGGTTCAGGCATGGAATGGACGCCGAATCGGGTACTACATACTTTTGACATCATGTTTCAGGCATGGACGCCGGCTTGGTTACCAAACTCGGCACCATGGTTAAGGCATGGACGCCGGCTTGGTTACCACACTCGGCACCATGGTTCAGGCATGGACGCCGGCTTGGTTACCACACTCGGCACCATGGTTCAGGCATGGAAGCCGGCTTGGTTACCACACTCGGCACCATGGTTCAAGCATGGAAGCCGGTTTGGTTACCACACCTCTGCTTCTTGCATCAGCATGTACGCCAGCTATGTCACTCGGCTGCGTGCTTCAGCATGTACGTCGGCTAGGTCACCCGGCTGCATGCACAAACATGTATTCCCGCTACGTCACTCGGCGACATGCGTCAAACATGTACGCCGGCTAGGCCACTCCTTCTCCACCGATCCCACACGCTCTGGAGTGTCAACGATACGGCCGACTGACACCACCACCGCAGGGGCGTAAGATCTTACTCGGGATGCACTGATTTCGGCTCCATGTTCGGTCATGTACACACGCGCCCGCACGAATAACGCTGGAGGAATGTAGGGAAGTGTCGACGATAAGGGCCGACTGACATCACAGCACACACTCCCATCCGGCGTAACGCCGCCACTATCTGTCACGGTCCTGTCGTCATGCCCCGGACGGTGTTAGATCGTTAGTTGTCGTACAGAGATAACTGAGCTTCTGGTCGTGTCGGATGAATGCAGTGACCGTGCAGTGAGCAAGCGCGGCCTGGTGTAAATTGGAGTTAGGAGATGGGAGGGGCGGGAAGGAGGACCCGCGCCGCGCAGACTGGGGTCGCTAACACGGGCGGCGCGAGAGTGCGTCCAGCGCAGGACACGTCGCAGCTCTCTTTGTCGCCAAGTCCATAAGCATCAGGTGAGCTTGATACCACGTCACCACCTCCTCAATAGAATCCTGGTTTATTGTCGTATACTTATAAGGACACCTCCAGTGCCCAAAATGCATCAATAGCAACCTCACAAACAGAGCCAGCGTCCCAAATACAAAAGGTGAACAATGCTACACGAAGTTCCCATTTGATTTACTTCACTGCAACGCTAAATATGACGCCTATCACCGCCAGAAAAAGGGTACAGTGAACCCTGTTGGGTGGCGAGCAGGGTTTCATAAACAACTTTTAGGGCACTAACTTACTCATTCTTGCCAAACCGTCCCAAACATGAAGGGCAAGGTTTCCGGCATCGCAGTTATGCATCACCTGCTGAGCGTGCTGATTTAGAAATGTTCAAAATTGTTACCCAATTACCACTCACTTTTCCACAGACCCCACACCAAAGCCAGCTCGGTGCAATAATGAGGACGTCGTGGCTGGGTTGTCGCCAGACAAATCGACAGTGTCTCAGGCAAACGGAAATAATTTTAATCCTTCACACATTACTGCTCACGCCAAGAAACCAACCATCCCGTCAGCTGTTGGACGAGCTGAGTTGCAGCGGCCGTCATGAAAACATAACCCACAAAGCACCTCAACCTCCGCGGCTGCGCCGCCCAGCGGCATGGACGCACCGCCAACAAAGGTGACATCTGCGCCTACCACCGTCATGCAAGCTGAAAATATCTCCTTCGGAATGGCTCATGCAGGGTTCCACCAGAACGTCCCATCCAAACTGACTCAGCCTCGCTGAACGACACCAATATGAATCATAATGAGACCACCGGCACCACGTTCACAGCTATGCATATTGCATCACATGCCAAACAAACTGCTCTAGAAATGTGTACATCGCCGAGCATGACGCGAAACTCCGCACTTCGCTGAGCCACGTCATGCATGCCTGCGGCGTCATATACGACTGGTCAGAACTCAGCGCGCGAGCCGAGTCACCGTGCTGGGGTACATCAGGGAAGCCAGCAGAGCTCCCATTGGCACGACCCTGCCCTACCGGTCATTAGTCATAATCCTCCTCCTGGCCGCTCGCTATAACCGCTTGCGTCTCTACGTACTGCCGCGTACATATGTTGTGTTGACTTCATCGACGCCACCCGATATCGATGCGCCCGGCGAATAAATCCTTCGTGAAAACGGCTAGTAAATCCTTTCAGTGCAATATTCTAATAAACCCTCCATTTCTCTGGGGCGATGTTTGTTTTCGTCTGCCGGAAACTAGCTTTGAAAGTATACTTCCCTGACGGCGTCTGCCTTCTGAACGGGCGTCTTGCCGCTTCTGACGGCATCTGCCTTCTGACGGCATCTGCCTTCTGACGGCATCTGCCTTCTGAGGGCGTCTGCCTTCTGACGGTGTCTGCCTTCTGACGGTGTCTGCCTTCTGACGGTGTCTGCCTTCTGACGGCGTTGCCTTCTGACGGCGTCTGCATTCTGACGTGTCCTGCCTTCTGACAGTCTGCCTTCTGAGGCGTCTGCCTTCTGGCGGCGTCTGCCCTTCTGACTGTGGCCTGCCTTCTGACGGTGTCTGCCTTCTGACGGTGTCTGCCTTCTGAGGTGTCTGCCTTCTGAGCGGTGTCTGCCTTCTGACGGCGTCTGCCTTCTGACGGCGTCTGCCTTCTGACGGCATCTGCCTTCGAGGCATCTGGCCTTCTTGACGGCATCTGCCTTCTGCTGACGGCATCTGCCTTCTGAGGGCGTCTGCCTTCTGACGGTGTCTGCCTTCTGACGGTTGTCCTGCCCTCTGACGGTGTCTGCCTTCTGAACGGCGTCTGTCCTTCTGACGGCCTCTGCCTTCTGACTGTGTCTGCCTTTCTGACTGTGCCTGCCTTCTGACTGTGTCTGCTCCTGACTGTGTCTGCCTTCTGTAACGGCGTCTGGCCTTCTGACTGTGCTTGCCTTCTGATGTGTTTGCCTTCTGACTGTGTCTGCCTTCTGACTGCGGTCCCTGCCTTCTCACGGCGTCTGCCTTCTGGCGGCGTCTGCCTCCTGAACTGTGTCTGCCTTCTAACGGCGTCTGCCTTCTGACTGTGCTTGCCTTCTGACTGTGTTTGCCTTCTGACGGTGTCTGCCTTCTGACGGCGTCTGCCTTCTCACGGCGTCTGCCTTCTGGCGGCGTCTGCCTTCTGACTGTGCTTGCCTTCTGACTGTGTCTGCCTTCTGACTGTGTCTGCCTTCTGACTGTGTCTGCCTCCTGACTGTGTCTGCCTTCTAACGGGCGTCTGCCTTCTGACTGTGCTTGCCTTCTGACTGTGTTTGCCTTCTGACTGTGTCTGCCTTCTGACTGCGTCTGCCTTCTGACTGTGTCTGCTTTGTGACGGCGTCTGCCTTCTGGCGGTTGCTGCCTCCTGACAGTAGCGATGGCAAGCGACTGTTAGCGGTGCTTATATCTCGTAACAGCGCGGCTGGAGGGCGACCTGCCGGCTGAGGCGGGTAGCAGGGTCAGTAGCTTGCTTTCAAGGAACCAGCCCAATTCAGCTGCCACCAAGGCGGCTAACCAGTCGTGATTCTTCATGGTCAGACAGTGGGGAGGCGTGCAAGTGCCGTGCGCCAGCAGCGGACTCTGTCGCGCTTCTGACGTTATTGTACCGAGTTGAAGCGCCGCAGCTTTGAGCCGAGTTCGACCCGTTCACTGGGCCCAAGGACTTGGAAAGTGACGCCGAAGTGTGCCGCTGCGGTCTACGGGTAACCGTTCGCGACACGTACGTGGTGGAAGGCCCGCTACCCGTATAGTGAATAGCGGACTACGCTGGGTCTGCGTCCTTATTTGAACAGCTGCCCTGCAGCTACTGACCATTTGGTTGGCTCCTCTTCTGTTCTGTGTCGCAGTTGCGGTTCCTTCTCTTACCGCCCCTCCCCTCCGTCATTGCCCTCAGTTCCAGCGCGGTCTACCCGTGATGGCGTAGACACTGCCCGGTCTGGACCTGTTCACGTGGCGTTTTGTTCTCTGTTCTGCAGCGGGACATTGCGCGTTGCACAGACATTTAATTAAAGGGAATATAGCACCTTGGGAAAAGTATGTCGAATGATGGAGAAGAATGCCCTGATTACGGTCCTGGCATTCATTTTTGCGAAAAAAGTCAGAATTTGTTGTAATTTGAAAAATAGTAATATGTTTACATGTGACGTCACACCAAATCTTGCGTCACCAAAGCGAGTTTGTGGTCCGTCAACAAGGAGGCATCAAACGGCAACTTTGCGCCCTGCCCAGCCCCAGTGACAGCTGCTGTGCCGGCACCGGCACGATGGGTGCAACCGGTAAGGCGTGAACGCGGACTGGCTGGGTCGACCGGCGCTCGCTCGCGGCGGTAGGGACGTGGGGGCACGCATACGTGAACCACTAGTGTGCCGAGCGCCTGACCGACCGTCGGTGGCGGTCGGGGCGGACGCAAGTAACGTGAATACTGGCGGGACGGTTCAAAAAGCCGAAGTGCGGTGGCAATCACAAGTGGAAGTAATACTGATGACGGTTCGAAACGGTCACGGGATTTGTGACGTTGAAATATGACCACAATATGACCAAACGGTTTTTTGCGTTGAAACTCAGCAACTAGGTGCTTGGAGGCACAATTTCGGATTTGGGGTTTTCTCACACACCCGACAATCTGGCTATCTCAGTTAAAACTTATGTTAAAGGTGCTATATTCCCTTTAATATGGGACGCGTTTTGATTTTGGAGAACATTCGTTCTACTTCTCTTACGTCGGTCCCCATGTGGTTGGGTGGTTTATCATGTTAGTGGTTTCAGACGTCATTTTTCCAGTAAAAGTGAACGCTCAAATTCCTTAGGGACTTGCCGATACAAAATTCCAGTTCGCTTACATATATAACAAAGACAGTTCCCGGTAGTGGGATTCGAACCAATGCTCCCCACTGACAATCATTTCTCTACTTTTCCAGTGTGTCGACGGTGTCCGCTCGGGACTCGGACCCGCCAGCGTACGAGATCGTGGTGCATCCGCCTCCCTCCAACTCCCAAGATCCGCCACCGTACTGCGAGATCGACATCGACACCTGTCGACTTCCGTCCGACACCAGTCGACATCTGTCCGACATCGGTCCAATCGACATCTGTCCTCGCCAGCCGGACATCTGTCCTCGCCAGCTGAGCAACGGCCGCACGACGGCAGAAACCTCCGACACAGAGGCGACCGCTCCGAGCTGGGAGCCAGCGGACTATCGGGACAGTCCGCTGGCTCCCAGCAGGATCGGGACTCCCGATCCTGAAGCGGCCAGTACGTCCAGCTTCTTGGACATACTGGCCGCTTATGTAGTCTGGGTGTGTGGCTGAGGTCACGGTGGTCAGTGAGGTCGAAAGACACACACGCTGCGTCCATCAGTAGCAGTGAAAGCTCCTCACGGTGAGCGGGGCATTACTAGACTCGTAGGATTCGAAATTAGGCCTTGTGACTGCGCCTTGTGATTGGTGGAGCGGTGCTTACTTATGCTTGTTCTGTACTCCAGCACATTGTTGATGATGATGCTGTTGATGTTGATGTGATAATGTAGAAAAAGTTTGTTTGAGACCAACTTGCGTCACCTTTTTCGAATAAGACGACAGCACGGTTGTATATGACGCGATACTTGCGGTAGGTGCTACATGCACACGATGGTCTCTAGTTCTATGGCGTGGTGTTACATTTCACCAAGCCAGCGAGCTTCACATTCCTTACTCCTTCTTGGTGTTGATTAAACTGTAAGGGGCCGTGCCGCCCCTGTCGTCGGCCGGCCGGGGCTGCGCTTCTAGCCGGTCACCGTAACCCTCCCCGCGACTGCGTGCCCGTCCTTGACCGGGCGGCGCTGATTGGTCCGAGACGCAGTGTGTTGTCCTCCGGCGAGACAGGTCACGTGACGAGGTGACCTGGCACGGGGCGAGGGTGGCGGTCAAGGATTGAGCCATGGTGCGGGACGCATGTGCTCTGTGCCAAATACGGATGTGCTGTGAAGTAAGATTTTAATTGCTGGAGCAGCTCAACTACGGCCACGTCTACATTTGGTGACAGCTGGTGGAAGTCAACACGCCATCCCGCTACGGCTGTTACTTCTGTTCGATGCCTGCTGCTGCCATGGCGTCTGCACACAGGTCCACTGCTGTGTTTTGCCTTTTATATTAGTGTGTTTTTATGTCACCGAGGATATTTGATGTTCCTTGCCTCTTCGATTTGAAAGTTTGTGGCAGGTAGTGCCCTGTGTTATTGATCTGGCCAGTAAGCTGGTTGCCTGTTGATTGAACCAAACCATGTACGCTCGATATCTGCTAAGAAAGACTTCAGTTTTGACCGAATCAGTCTTAGCACCATGACTTGTCTTTGCCCCCAGCAGCTGAGAGCTTTGTTAACGGTTATTATACCCATCTCTGTGATTCACTCTGGTCTCGTTCTTGCCAAGCAACGAGCCGTGCCTCGACATACCCTGGTGTGGAAGGTGGTAAAATGCATCGCCACTGTCTCTTGACTACTCTGTTTGACTTGAGTCTCTTGACTCCTCTTGGTAAAGAATGTGACAACCGACTTCTTTATTGCGTTACCGAAACATTCTCAGGTGGCTGAGCTAGGAGGTGAATGTTTGAGCAGGTGGCATCTAAGCCCCATGTCTGGGTGGCAGTGAGTCTATAGATCTCGAGTCGTCGGTGGATCTGTCTGCACACACAGTATCGCTCCACACGACGCCAGGTGTTAACTCCTGTCACAGGGGTTAGTTCGCAAATTTACTCATACTATGGGGTGAAACTGCTGAGGCTCCACTATCTTATACCTATGACAAAACACCTGTGTGGAGTGTCAGTGCCTAACACCTGCGCATCGTGTGTTACATACCCAAAGCTTAGGTGTTAACGGACACCTTGTCCTGCTTGTGTTAATGTTCAATACACCTGCGTTATGTGTCAGCTCCACCGGCAAGCTGGGGTGTTCGTCTACACCACCAATCTACACCCTGACTGGTGTGTAGCTACAACATCCGTGTCTTGTGTCCGCTCACCGCCAGCGGCAGGTGTTCCTTGGTATACACCTCATACTTACATACCCGCTGAGGAGTAAGATCAGGTGGAGCGCGTGCATATGCCATGCCGCCACTTTTCATACCCGCAGGCGGCCGTGCGTCAGGTGCGGCGGGAATGTAGTGAACTGTGCGTCGAACCGTTGGCACTTGGTAGCGTTAAAGTTATAAAGTGGAATTGTAGAAGGCTGTGTCCAAGGCGATATATATATAAGGTGAGGGCGTCTGAGCTCGGTCACGTGACGTGTATTTGTGGCGAAGGCAGCTCCAGGTGCGTAAAGGGTCCGTTTGCGTTTTCGCCGCAATGGGAAGTCAATGGGAAATCTGAACTTTTTATTTAATGATTTTAGATGACTTAATCTGACCACTTTTTTCAAAGAAAAACGCATTGATTCAAGAACAAATTGGCTTTTGGCTTTTATGGTGGTAAATATGTATTTGTATCCATTTCATTTCATAATAACTAACAGTTTCAATCCAGGGGCGGATACTAGGATATGTTAGGCCAGGGGCCGCTGGCCCGAGGGCGGCATATTTCCTCAAAGATAGGTGCGGCATGGTTCAGGGGGTGCCAATATGGAAATTAAACGGGTACAATATGCTTCCCGATGCTCTCCGAGGATGGCATAAATGCAAAATGTACATAATGTTTGTTGCCTAATCCGAGGGCGGCGATGTTCCTTCCGAGTATGGCATATGCGTTGTGAGAGCGGCAAAATGTCTTCTGAGGCATAGGGCGTACCCGGAAGGGGGGGCGAAAGGGCACCATTTGCCCTTGAAGGTCCATGCGTGCCCCCTGGGCTATTTTCCCCTTAGTTACCAGCCTGTATGTGCCCCCCCTTTTGGAAAATAGAGCCCTATTTTCTTATCCAGACCACGTTTGAAGCGTGGTCTTTAGAGAGTTAGAGCACTTTCAGAGTTCTTCAGAGGTTCTGTGAGGCCAGAGTTTTGGCCCCTCAGGTCAGCGGTCGTATTTATAAATCTGCCAGGGGAGGCCACACAACTGGCGGATCCAGATTGTAATCCGTGGGGGGTATTTTTTTGTTGCAACTAAAGTAACCCATTTTTTTCACGCTGATTTGGGCGGTCACCTTATTTGGTATTCGAGCTTAAAAAGGATAGTTCCTTGAAAAAACGAGAAAAATTCAGAGAAATGATGAGAGAAGTAAGAAATTAAGTATAATATTACTAGTAAGTCAAAGAAACCTATATTTACGCGGGAAAAAGCAAATTTAAAATGTCAATTATTGAGTAGAATTTCATATTTTTTTCCTCAAAGTAGATGCGGAAATCAGCTGGCTGAGAAGCACGCAACGTCATTGAATTTAGTAAAGGGGATTCGTGTCGTATACATGGTTACTTGCCAAGTACTTGTTGAAGATGCCGGAAAATAAAACGCTTTGAAAACCATCACAGTACTTGCTTTAAGTAGGTATTTCGTCACCTATAGAATTTAACTATGAAAGTGTAGTGTCCACCATCGTCGCTCACTGTCCGTGGCTCTGGGGCGGCTTGTCTGGGATATGTGTCACAACGTCATGCCGGGCGGCTGCGCCGCGGGGCCAATCAAAACAGCGCACGCGCGTACTGGTGCGAGGTGGGGTTCGGTGCAGTGGGGAGGGGACAGATCACCATTTTGTACGCGGCCTGGCGGACGTTCAGGCCAGCGCGGACGCTACGCATACGCTACAGAACGTTGTTTAGAAAAATGTTTATAGAAGATTTAAACATCAAAATTAACTATGCAGTAGGCATTACCTGACAAGTTTCATTCTTTGCAGTAAAAGAATGATGGGTAACTGAAAACAAGTATGGTTTTGTTCCAGCACTTACACTTTCCCCAAGTCTTACGTCATCTGTGCGTTCATAATTCATACTTCAGCTCAAGCCAAAATTCAGCAATCAGCGATTGGAAGTTACCGGGTATTTACCCGGTCCCGACTTTAGGACTGAATACTCAAATTAATTAGAGGTTTCTTGGAAAATGTGAAAGCGTCCACAAGTCATTTTCGAGCATGCGCCAAAACTGGCTATCTCAACTCAAAACTAATGTTAAAGGTGGAACTATTCCCTTTAAATAAAGTTTTTCGGTGGATTTTTTTTTTTTTTTTTTTGAAAAAAATTGACAACACAAAACGTGATATTCCTAGCATATACACATATAAGTATACTAACGGTAAATATCTCATACCACTTGAGGGGCGTCACTGATAAATTCTTGAGTGGGTTTTGCTGAAATTATCGAAACAAATTTATCCCGTATTTTGTATGCAGTTATTTCAGGCTTTGCAGCATCTTTAATTGTGTTATTTCCTTGTTATAGTAGGTATTAGTTATTAAGCGCCGGCGCCGCGTTTTTTTTTTCTCGGATTTGCCTGCATACAACTATAAATATAGTGTAGGTTATCGCTTATGACGATACCTATATTATGGCGACCATCGCTATGACGGATGGCCATGGCCACGATGTTATTGAAACGCCGCGGAATGCCACGTGCAAATTTGAATTTAGAGTGTAAAACTAATGTTTGTATGGAACTAGACCTAATGGAAGCCATCCTCAGGTGGCCCTTTTTGCACAGCGCAGTATAATACAAAATATTGTAATGAAGGTATGTTTCCTTTAAATTTGCCTCGGATAGCAAGGCACAATGACCTGTGGCAGTCTGCACTCAATAGTACAAATAATAATAATAACTGTACCTATACATATGTAGCCAAACTGAAATAAACGAACTAGCAATAGCGCCAATGGTTTGAAACCAGCAGTACTGAGAACAGGAAGACCTTTCCGCACATTAAATGAGTCCCTATAGATCTGAAGGGAGCCTGGTGGAAGATCACTTGGGGAGATGGTCTTTGGTCTGATTCCTCACTTTTTCAGAGCTCGGCGGGCTAGCTGGCCCAACATGAAGCCTGCTTGAAAATTGTTATTTTGTATTAAGAGAGTGGGCCCTGGGGCCAGAAATTATCGTCAAGGAGAGCCTCTGCCAGACAGTTGATGAAATTAATTTATACATTTGTATAATCTATATAAGCAATTACGAAACTTGTGACATGGCGCGAAGCGACGCGAGACTTTTGCTGTTTTTTACTTTGGATAGCACGATTTTGACTGAGCTGCAAAGGCTATTTTTACAAAAAAAAAAAAAATCACGACAGATTGTTGACTTTCCCAGTTCCCTCCTAAAATCACGGTTTTTACGTCGCGTTCAGTGCAGGGAACCCGCAAGGGGCATGCTTGTTTTGAATGCCTCCCTGATTCCTGCGAGGAATTTTGCCTTGATCGCCTCACCTGATCCGCCAGTGGGACATGGTTAACACAATTCACAATTCAGAACATCCAAAACAATAACCTTAACAGGACAATACTTATAAAAACCGCTTTGTATTGTATGTAAAAAACAAAAACTTTTCCTGGTTTATCTTGAAATTACTCACAAATTGGTCCGTCCCGAAGGATACTAACCATATTCTGCGAGGCGCGCCTCGGCGCCAAGGGGAGGGCATGGCCCCATGGCCCCCCTAAATACCCACTGCCTAGGTGGTCAGAATACCCCCTCAGACGGCAAAATTACCCCATCAAGGCGGCCAAAATGGCCCCACCCCCAGGCGGCCAAAATGCTCCTCAGGCAACCAAAGTGCCCCCTCAGGGCCCGACCAATAAGTTGCCCCCTCAGGCGGCCCAGAGTATCCCCTCAGCGGCAAGGAGGCCCCTCGGCGTCAGAGTGCCCTCTTAGACGACCAGAGTGCTCCCTGTGTTGGTAGAGTGAGGTATATATTGGTCCTGGCAGGGAAAAAAACTGGTTTTGTATTCGTTTTTGAAGCTTGCAAAGTCGGTATCGGCTCGGACTGGGTTTTTAACAAATTGAAAATGACATCACTATTCAGGACTAACACGGTCCTCATAAAATCACACCACATCGCGCTCGCCGCATGAACAGATTTTCCCACTTCAGGACCAATACGCTTGCAGCATAATCCTCATGTTCAGGGCCAGCATTGTATTTACACAAATATACAACCACAGAACAACAACAAATGTATATTGTATTTAATATATTTTGTGCTACGGAAGATGGGGGCGGGCAAACAGAAAGTTTTGCCCCGCTTGATTTTGCCAGCGGGGGTGGCTGCCCCCGCTGCCCTCCCCCGAATCCGCCCCTGCAGGGGCCCACTGGTCGCCTGAGGGGCACTCTGACCGCCTGCAGGAGCACTCTGACCGCCAGAGGGGGCACTCTGGTCGCCTGAGAGGGCACTCTGACCGCCTGAGGGGGCACTCTGACCGCCTNCGTCTGAGGGGCACTCTGACTGCCAGAGATGGCACTCTGACCGCCAGAGGTGGCACTCTGACCGCCAGAGGGGGCACTCTGACCGCCGTAGGGGGCACTCTGACCGCCGTAGGGGGCGCTCTGACCGCCGGAGGGGCCCTCTTGCCGCCTGAGGGGATATTCTGACCGCCTGAGGGGGCACTTTTGGTCGCCTCGGGGGGGGACATTTTGGCGCCCTGACGGGCATTATCTGACCACCTGAGGGGCACGCTCCTCCAGAACCTTCTGAAGAACCTCTGAAGTGCCTAAACTCTCGAAAACCACCAACTTCGCGTGTCTGGAGGAATAAATAGGGACCCATTCCAAAGGACACATTACAGGGAACTAGGGCACCATAGGCCAGGGACGCATTGGAACTTCAGGGGCAATTCCCCCTTTTTGCCTCCCTCCCCTGGTACGCCTAGCTCAGAAGACATTTTTTGCCGCTCTCACAACGCATATGCCATACTCGGAAGAAATATCGTCGCCCTCGGATTAGGCAACCTTAGAGTACATTATGCACTGGTTATGGGCGCAAAATAACCGAGCAGTTGTTGCGCCCTAAAACCCCAATCAACAAACAAAGAGTACATTATGCCACCCTCGGAAAGCATCGGGAAGCATATTGTACCCGTTTAATTTCCATATTGTGCACCCCCTGGACCATGCCGCACCTATCTTTGAGGAAATATGCCGCCCTCGGCAGCGCCTGCCTAACATATCCCTGAGATCCGCCCAGGAATTTGAAACTTGTTAGTAATATATGAAATTGAAATGATTAAAAATTACATATTTACCACCATTAAAAAACAAGCAATTTGTTCATGAATCAATGCGTTTTCTTTGAAAAAAGTGGGTCAGATTTAAGTCATGAAAAAATCATTAAAAAAGAATGTTCAAAGAGTTCCCATTGACTCCCATTGCGGCGAAAACGCGACGGGACCCTTACCGCACCTGGAAGTGCCTGCGCCACAAACGCACGTGCGCCCGTCACGTGACCATTGCCCAACACCTGATTTTTCCGAGCCATGGCCGCCTCACTCTCTGCTGAACGCCACTGGAGCAGAGCTGACATCATACATGTTAAATGATGCGTTATTCGTTAAAAATGAAACACTCTGACCTACCCGATGCCAATATGTATATGACTGAAATGTGATTCACTCTGGCGTCTTGTGATAGTTAGTTCATGAATAGCAATTAACAGCATTTATCTTCAAAAAGCAATAACACATTGTGAGTAAATAGCTCTCAACGTTACGACTTCGAAACATATTCTACGACAGGTAACCGCTGTATTTAGCAGTGTTTCCATGCTACGATAGTCAAATGTGCTGTATCACTGTTTAGATGGAATGGCTCGAAACCAGCTTCAAATTTAATGCAGTTAAATTTAATTATGTTGTGAATTTTTGCTTTTAACAGCACCTTTGTCCTACAAAACATGCCGTTCATCTAATTCAGAGTTATATGATCATGGTTAAAGACGGAAAGGCCGACAGCCTAGCTCCAAAGATGGGGGCCTGGTCCCCCCCCCCCCCCCAGGTCCAAAGTTGAGGTCGTATACACCTGTCTACTGACAGACACTAGGAACTACGTCTGCAGGCAGCGTGGAGCGCGGGGTCCTGCCGCTGTGTCCCAAAATATCCATTGCTTGGTCTGAGTGGAAAATTCGAGCCAAAAAATAACTCATTGGGAGGTTTGGTGTTATGTACAAGAAGATACAATGTTGATTTGTTTTGAATAAGAAAAACAGTTGTTTTCGTTGAAATCATGTATTTGTAATGAACAACACTTAGTCATAATTAATATAAATGCATCATTTGGGAGTAAAAATTTACTCTTTAAATGAGGAGTATGGGAAATTATTCACACTTGGGTGTCCTTTCCCACCCGAATCAATACATTTTGGGACACAGGATCCAAAGGGCATCAACTGGCAGATCCAGGGGGCAGGGGCAAAGCCCCCAATTCAACGCTCAACAGGGGCGGCTATAGAAATAAGCCCCCCACCCCCACAAAATGCTTCATCTTGGGTTCTGATTGGTAAATATGAATTCTTGCGGAACACCTAGCTTTGTTGTCTTGTTCTTGTTCCTCCATTTGGTAGCGAATGTGTAGTTAAGGGGAGCAGGAAAAGTGTCGCGTGTCACGTGACACGTCTGTCACGTGACACGTCTATTTTGATCTGGAGTGGTTCACAACCAACGTAGCTTTTGCGCGGTGGTGATATATCGCTAACTAACCAATGAGGTTTATCCGAGGAGCCAGTCTTCTAAACGTGGCAGGTTTCTACGAGATCTCGTCGGGGCAAGGTTGGCACCAACACATCAAAATAAGGGCATTAAAAAAGGTCAGCTTTTCAAAAGTTCGGGCAGCCTTTGAAAGTTTGAGGCAGAAATTGCTTCCCGTGGCAGAAGCAAGATTATTTGGTGAAACTCACGCCAGTCGTGAATACACCAGAGTGATCCTGCTCAAGAACAACACATTTAATGATATAATGTGACGTGCCCGATCCAGGCCTCTGCATTCTGCCACCGGATGTGACCCACGCCTGGCGGCCTCTAGCGAAGGTGCAGTGTTCTGGCCTTCTGCCAGATGACATTCGAAATGTTCATTTTGTGCTCATGTCTTTGGTAATTTCTCCCGTATATGTGCTTGTCACGCCTCGCGACTTCCCATACATATGTTCCGTTATTTCACCAGTTAATGTCTCGCATTATTTTCTACATTGCTCATCACTCGTCATTAGGTGAGGATCCAGGAGCTCGGTCGGGGGGGGGGTGCCAAATACAGAAAGTTGTGTCCTCCGGGCGCGACGTGGGCGCGTCCCGGCCCAGGGCCTTAGCCTCCCTAGATCCGCGCCTGGTCATTGTTATCAACTCTTCGCCCTTTGTTCGCACGAAACTACAGCATGTGTTTTGTATGTTTTTCTGCGTATAATATTCGCTCTGTTGCTCTCTTACTCCCATGGCAACCAACTCGGTCTCTCTCCCTTCCCTTCTAGAGTAGAAAGTCCCGGGAATTAGCAAAATGCGCCACTTTTGTATTTTGCTATTGACCGACCTGGGGGCCGGATGTGGCTTAGATGTATTTGTATTTGCTGCCACATTTCCACCTACCAAAAAAGTATTTATTTTGAGGGCAAGGGAAACTTCTTAAATCAATCTATGTTTTACTAAAGCAAGTGAACTTGCTGACTTAATAGTATCGATTATTTAATTGTACAACGCATATGATCATCTACGAGTAAGAAATCTGCTACATTCTATTTAAAATATTACAACAAGTCGCAGTTTAAAAATAAAAATACGGTGATGGGAGTAAACTCGGCGCTAAGTTGAATGTGTCGTATTTTGTGACGACACCAGGTAGCATGCCGCTTGCGGACCCCATTGGCCGAAGTTGTCTAATGGACGGCGGCGCGTACTGTACTCACAAGGAGCAGCTCGGCGGCCTGTGTTAAAGGATAAAGGCGGGCGGGCACCCAGTGCTGACATTTACAAATATATTGAGCGGAAAAACTACTAGTCGTAGAGCAAAATGACTACCACCACAATGTTCCAAATTGGATTGCAGAATATCTAGTACTTTTCTTTTTTTGCACCGAAAAAATATTTTCGCCTATATTATTCTTAATTCAATTTTTGGAACATTGTGGTGGTACCATTTGCGTACCACGCAGTAGTTCGCCTCAATATATTTGTAAAAATGTCAGGCCTGGATGGCCCGCCCGCCGTATCCTTTAACACAGGCCGCCGACTGCTCTTTGATCACCAACATGCCGCCTCAAATTAGACAAGTATTCCGGCCAAATGCGCCTCCATCTCTATAGAGTTAAGGGTGACGACCTACCGCGTTCTTAGTTTTTTGAGTGCACGAAATACGGCGACAAAGTCGTATGTTGGGTAAAGGTTGGGTTAAACTTAAGAATATATATTATTTATTTTACAACGTATATTGATCAGACCGAGTAAGAAAATCCCCTTCAAGCTATGCATTTACACTAGATAAAATGTTATTTACTCACGACCCGACCCCACCTCCCCCCCCCCCCTGTCAAGGACCCGGAAGGCCACCAGCGAAATTAGCTCCTCCAATTGGGAGGCTGGATCCGCCAGTGTGTGTGTTGGGGGGGGGGGGGCGCAAACCACGTTTTCAGGACCTCTGGTTGGGGCATGGCCTCTTGCTCCCCCTAGATCCGCCCCCCGACTTACCCGTATTTCTGCAAACATTATGAATATTGTCGTCAATGGCGGGCTGAATTTTAAGTTGGGGATTTCCTAGTTCCATTCCATGGTGAACATTTACAATTCAAATAGCTGCGTTGTCTGGCGTTTGGTAGTCGGCTACCTGTTGATTGTAGAACTATACTTGCCAAACAACCGTCAAACATGGTGCCAGACATATATGGATCCTTGTATAATAGCTTTGATATTTCCTAACTGGTTTTGGTGTTAGGATTTGAGTTGGCACCAAATTATTTAGACTACATGCTGTGGCTGGCAGTGCATATGTCCTTGCTGTCCTATCTTCTGTTGTATCGACTCTTTCAGTTGCGTGTTAACTGATTTGATACCGTAACGTCGGCGATTATATGTTTCTTGAGTGAGCTGAGGAGATTTCGCTCTGGTTATGGGCACACTCCAATACACTCACGCGCGTAATCTAGGATATTCGGTCAGGGGTTTCAATACAAAAAGTTTCCCTCCGCCTTCGCACCTTCACGGGGGCACGCTCCATTACGAAAAAGACCTCGGTTTCAGGGCGGGGCTGGGGGCGCCCAAGCGCCCCTGGATACCGCGCCTAGTAATAACACGTTTTTTTGGTGATCTAATGGTTGGCGGTGGTTCTTTAGTCTATGGCCTACTTCGTCCAATGGCAACCCGCCCAGTGCCATTAGACGAAATGTCATCATTCCCTCCCTCGGTTGGCCAGTACGTGACTGCAAGTCATGACTTGCTATCTGCTGCACTTTCCTTGAGAGACTATTTGAGCGGCTGGCGGCGTTCGACCGTTTATCAATGCCTACTTTTCCGATGTGTATATGACGTGTATTTGACCAGCTCATGAGCGGCTATTTGACCAGCTCATGAGCGGCTATTTGACCAGCCATGAGCGGCTATTTGAACCAGCTCCAATGAGCGGCTATTTGACCGTATTTGGACCCGGGTACTCGTTGAAGATGTAACCGGCCGTTTGCTATCATTTAGTGAGATTGGCGTTTCAGGCCTGCTATACCACTGTTGACCATCTGTTGTCACTCATCTGTGACCCGTCTTCTTGACCCTGTCTCCATGCTTGCCCGTTCCTTTGTTGTGACCCAGCATACTTGTTGACCCGTCTTGTTGACCCGTCTTGTACTCGACCCGTCGTTTTTGGTAACTTGTCCCGTGCTGACGGATGTCTGTTGTTGGCAGGTTCTGACGGATGTTCTGGTGTGTTGTGGTTGCAGGTTCCCCCGTGGCGTGGAGGCCTCTTCATGAAAGTGAGTCTGAAGGCGTAAAGCCACAGACTATCAGCTTTTCCGCACGCACACTGTAAACTCTGACAACCGAATCCGACTGACTCTGGGCGCCTTCTTATCGTGTAAGTTGTGCTCGGTAAAAACAACATAAAAAATGTCGGATGCCGGTGTATGGTCCTTCTATAGTCGTTTACAAGGGAATACGTTCACCGTTTAAAACCATATGCTTTGAACTAAGATAGCATATTTGTCTTAGAGCATGACTGAAAAATGTGGTTTCTGGCTAAACAGAAAAACTCGCTTACGTCTAAGTAAGTTTTGACACTGGACTAGTGGGCCCCCTAACCTGCTGCCCCGGGTGGCTCGCTCCGAGACAACTCGTCCATGGTGGGTGTTTCCAAACTCTATGGCCCGCCTTGCCTCCTAAATTTCGAAACTTAAAAGGTAGAAGGACGGTCGAAAGAAGAAAAAACGTTCGAAACGGTCTCGACATACATTTAAGATGCGGCGATCATTTTCAGTCAGGTCAAATATTGCTGGTCGTAGAGGTCATCAAAGGTCAAACAAGTCTTTTTGTACAATCTTGCTTTCCATTAATAGCTTTGTATCTACAAATGACAAAACCACTTATTTAACACCATCGTTGTTTGGTCTGGTCAACGCGTTTTGAAACATATATGGTTACCAATAAGTTCAGTTTCAAAATTTGACCTCAGCAATGAATAATTGATTGACCAATGTAGGTCATGTTGCAAATGAGGCGACCGCGCCCAGACGAGACAAACACAGCGGTCTGCCATCCGCCTCGTCTCCTCTATCTTATTCTGCAAAAGTCGATTAGCAAAATCATTAGCAGATGACCTATATGACCTATGATGACCTTTTAGAGATCACTGCTGCAACAATTGCACCACGTGTCATCCAAAATGAGGCTAAAAAATACATGCTTTCTGAAAATATCCGCTTAATCTCAAGTGGCAATATTGGTCTCGATAGGAGCATTTGTTTATTTTCCCGTCACTGTTCAGGAAATTGACCGTGACCTTAGGTCGCCGATGACACAAAATCCGAGATTGACCAATTGTAGGTGCTTTAGCATCTTATGCCAAATCCCTGCAAGTTTTAAACATATTTAAATATATCGGACAAAACACTGTGGCTTGGCACATCAACAAACATTTAGGGAAGGCAATGTCACTTTGACGTCGGCCTGGTGACATGGGCCTGAGATGACCTGGGTCAAATTACAAATATTTGGCTGTTCGATATTTTACTTTGCACTTACACTTTGCAACTTGCACTTGCACTTTTATTGTGTACTTGCTACTAGCAATATTTTTGTTCTCATCAAAACTGCGGACTTTTCCCGCATTTTTTTGTTTTTGTTTCGTGATGGGATACAAAATCATATTTTTGCGTTCTGACTTGTTGTGTGATTATCAAGTGCCCGTAAAATCCCTCTATAATAGAACAGCTTTCAATGAACACGTAACCAAATAGCAGTTCTATGTGCGCAGGGCGCAGCCAGGGATTTTGCGACGGGGACGTGGGGGCGCGAGGGCACACTCTAATGAGCCCGAAGGTAGGGCCCCCTAACATTGGCTGATGCCCCCCCCCCAAAAAAATGTTTAGTTTATAGAGGCTTGTATAAGACACCCATCAGATTCACAGGGGGCCCCTCGAACAGGACAGAGGGTCCCCTCAGGACCGGACAAAGGGCTTCCTTAAATGACAAAGCGCCCCTCTGGACCACAGGGGCTCCCTCAGGTTCAAAACGTTACCGAGTTGGCCCCTTGGTCAGACCGGCAGAGGGCCCCACCGCCCCACGAGTCCACGAGACGAATGGGCCCCTTTTCAGACCCGAGAATGGGCCACCTCTCAGGCCGCGACCGGGGGGGGGGCATTTGCACTCCAAATGCCCCCCCCCCCCTGGCTGCGCCCCTGTATTGTGCGTCTATATTGGCGCATTTTAAGTGCCGCCATATTTAGACGCCATATAGACCCCGCAATTTGTAAATCGCTTCATTTGTTTGATTGATTCATGATTTTTATAGTTTCGTTACTGGTTGTATTCAACATTATGTGTATATTAACATCTGTGATAATAACACATAATGATATACATATATAAACACATAATGACACACAGGGATTGGTGTTAATCCTATCATGCAACCCAAGATTCATTTATTTCCTTTCCAATAATAACCAAAATAATGCAAAAAAATAAATCGTTTTTCCAACGTGCTTATTTTAGTGTCTGCGATTAGTTTCAGGGCCATTGTCCAGCGTTGAACAAATTCGAAACACCTGCGTGAGATATGGTGCGCTTTTGTAGTGATGGGAAGTATAGTGATGGTATAACACTGCTCATGAGTCTCGAAAAAAGTATGTGTACTTGCTTTTAATTTGTATAATAAACTTACAAGATAGAAAAAGGGAACATTTGTATTTAATTCTTAAATTTTGATTAAATCATTATTATACCATAACGGAAGCCTGCTCATTGTTGCTAATATAAATAAAATGTGATTATTTTCCATTAAGAACACAAATGTTTATTTCTGCGAAACTTAACAGGTAGTAATAACTTCGAGTAACTTCTAACTAACTGTAAATAACTAAGTAACTTCGACACTGGACTAGTGGGCCCCTTTTAAAAGAAGTTTCGGGATGGTTCCGGGTCAACAGGCAATCTTTCGTGCACCGAAATGTCTTCTAAAAGGAGCGCACTTGTCCTGTGTCGAAATTACATAGGGATGGGTAGCGAGATTATTCTTTCACCTCAACTCAATTTGCGATCTGCTCTACAAATCTGCTATCCCAGCTCAAAACTGTTTAAGGTAAACTATTTCCTTTAATGAGACTTGAGACTAACTTTGGTTCAACGGAAAACCAACATTTTACAAACTATTCGTTCGCTTAGTTTTGTTTTTATGGGGAAGCATTTTCATGCTGACATTCCTCCAATGTAACATTTGTGGGGGCCAACAAACTGTTGGGATGCAACATACCCTTGTCGAAGCATAATTACCATGTGAATAGCTTGCGCAGTATGTAATATTCTGATTGCCGTATACATCGCTATATTGTTAGCAATCGTGTTGAAGCCGGTCTAACCTTCGTGACGTTTGTTACGATGTCACGTCTCAAACCAATATAATCTGCATGGAGTCAACATAGGCCGAGTCTGGGTGCACAGATGGAGTTTCCTATCCAAATGGAAGGGCCACCGCCTCGCCAACTTACCGCTTTGCCCCACCAACTTTTGACAGAGTTGAACGGTCTCCGACGTTAAATTAAAATTTTAACTTAAATCATGCAAAACAACCAAGCAATGTGATAGTTAGCCCCACCAACTTGTATAAAAAGCTCCACCCATGCCTGGCAGATGCTTGCACTACATAGTTCTACCGCTACCGATTTGCTCATTGCTAAATGCTCCTAACCTGAGAGCGATGTCCTTGGCGAGGTTATGTATGCAGATTCAGCCGCATATGATTCGTAAATGGGAGGTAACTTTTGTTCGCGCCTTTTTTCTCCCGCGCGTCTCGTGCCTTTCACCGGAAGCACCTCCGTCTGATTTGAGATCGAATCACGTTGTAACGCGTGCCGTCTCGCTTTTCAGATCGAGTCCGACACCAACACGCGCATCCAGTGGCCAAGGGACTGCTCGAACTCGTCGAAACGAGGTGAGACTGGTGGACGGCGGCAGATCGTCAATGGTAGGTACATATTGATGATAGACGCCGCCGCGGCGGGGGGGGGGGTAATTTGCCACCCCTCTGTCTGGTTATCCCCCGATACGATACAGATTTAGGAGTTTAATTTTACGGTTATCACAGGGTCGAAGCCCGGAGGCTTGCACCAACGCCAAATTTGCATATTTGGCAAAATATTGTTAAGTTTTTCCTAACAAAAATAAAAACGTTCTTTTGTATTTACGTAGTTGCATTTTACCGGCCAGGTTTCCCATACTAAAATCACGACGGTGCCAATGATATCGATAAATATGTTGCCTGTCTGTGTGCATTTATGAAGATTAGCTCGTGGTATTAGCAATGTGATGTATGATGGATTAGCAGTCGTTCCGTAAAGGCCTCATTATCTACTGCTGCGACGTCACTGGAATTTTGTTTGATGGCGTTGTAAGGCAGCTGCTAAGGCCATTCAAACGGCTTTGATGTCATTGCATAATGCATTATGTAACTTTTATATTGTCACATGTAATCTGGATCTATTTTGAAATGCTAAGATTAGGGGTTCACTGTCATTTCCCTTTTAACCCGCGCTTGACTGGTGTCTCAGCCGAGCATCACTGACCGGGGGAAATATTCCCCCCTCGTTATCTCCGGAACACCAATAATCGCAGCGAGACGCGCAAGGCGGCGTTCGAAAGCCCTCGATGAGACGCATCTAAAGCGTACTCGGCATTTTCGAATTCAGGTCACATATCGGGTCAAGGTCGGGTCAAATGTCAAAAGCATGACATTTGAGTTTATGAACCATACCTACTTGCCATTCAGAGCCTTTGATTGCAACCCAGACCTTCCAAAATGCTCACAAATGTAGCATGCACATCCCGCATGAGCTAAAATGATATTTTTTGGTAAAGGTCAAGATCAAAGTCAGGTCACTATCCGCATTATATTTTTGAAAGTCATGCAACACCTGTTTCTTGGGCTAT
Source organism: Semibalanus balanoides (assembly GCA_014673585.1). NCBI lineage: Eukaryota > Metazoa > Arthropoda > Thecostraca > Balanomorpha > Balanidae > Semibalanus > Semibalanus balanoides. The sequence goes on from VOPJ01005893.1 coordinate 71,373, forward strand.
TTTATGCGGATATTTCGATAGTGATATTCATTGTATCATCTGACCTCATTTAAGTGGGGTTAGTCTCAAGCTTAGGTCAAATTTAGGTCACATCAGTGGGGTGGCACGAGTATCCGGACGGTCACGTGACCCAACGTTCAATTGTTTCGCGGGGATTCCTCCAGTGTGGTTATGGCTGGATCCAAGGATTTGCAGTCGTGCTGATACGCCGTTGCATTAACATGGAGAACTTTTTATAATTTTTTAACAATTATTTTTAAGGTACTAAATTGACTTTGCATCGTGAATCATGACCCGGGGTACCGATAGAGGAACAGACCAAGGTATTTTTTTATACCAGGCGGTTAGCTTTTTCGGCTTAGTTATTTACCAGACGGCTCCTAAATCGCAGCGACAAATCACAGGCATTCGGGATAGAAGCGGTTTATGGGAGGCGGGTATCACTGGGTATCGCAATTAGGACCTTCAAAAAGACGCATTATATTTATTATCATTTGCATTTAAAAAGCCCGGCCCCGCATGGGGATCCGCCAACGCGCCCGCTGGGGGGCATGATTTTGCCCCTCGTTATCTTCTAAACCAAATAACCGTAGCGAGACGCGCAAATACGGCAATCGAAAGTATCCGGGTTGAAATTTTTCGGAATAGGTCACATGTCAGGTTCAAGGCGGTCAGGAAAATTGTCAAAATGAGATATTTTTAGTTTTTAGGCCTATTTTCTATCCAAAAGCCTTAGATATTGCACTAATTGAGCACTCAAGAGTGGCTCTCAAAGGTATAAATGAAACTTACAGCATTTAAGCAAAAGGTGAAATTTTAAGCCAAAGTTCGAGGTAAAATATCGGGTCATTAAAGGTCACTTGATGGCAAGAGCTTCTACGAAATGTCACGCGACATATGTTTTGATGTTTTTTATATAGTTTTATGCATTGCAGTGGCATTTTAATGATTCGTTTATGAACGAGCCGAAGGCCGAGTTCATAACTGAATTTATGCCGCACGATCATAAAAACGATTTAGTGCATGGCCGAAGACTGATTGTTTAAGAGCACAAGTACATATTTCAAGAGTTCAATTGGCAGGTCATTTACTGATGGCTTAGCAGTGTATGATCACTTTTGGGATTTGTATTAACCTCCAGTTATAACCACCGCCTACCAGTTAAGCCACATGGCCAATGGGAAAACAGTCTCGGCCCATGCACTTAATACGTGTTATTCGATATAGAAGCCATTTTAACAATCTGACACCATAAAAGGTTAAAATCAGGTCATATGTGGTCAAATTGTGATTTTTTTTGACAGTCTGTAATCGCCGTTTACAGGCTGTAATCGGTTTGACAATAGCCTGTGGCTGAAAATTCACCATAATTATTTTACTATAATATTTTGTCTTGATTTTTTCATTGACGACGAGGAAAGGTCATTTAATTTGTACATCTACTCATTACCCCATGGTTCCTCGCACCGAGCACTCCAATAATATTTCTTCGAGATGTGTCACTTCACAATAATTTCTCCGGGTATTAATTTTTTTTTTAATTAATCAGTATATTTACATCATTTTAAAATTTTTTGCTCTCCTATTGGTGCGTGACGTCAGGGCGCAGTTACTTAGGTTGTCTTGGGCGGCTTCGTTTACACATTTTTTAAAATACGAGGTTCAACATAATCATAGGCAGCATACATATCGCTTGCAAAGTGAAGCACGTAATACGATAATTTATACAGATGTCATTTAATTTAAATCGTGGGCTTTAGAAGCAAACCAGTAAACTGAACTTTTCCTTTTTTACCTCCGACAAAATCAAAAAACCTAACTGTAGTTCATATTGTATTTAACGGATCGCTGCAGTCCTAACAGATCCTGATGGAGAGACTCTAATCTCTATTCCTACAAGTCTGCTTTTGGACTGGGGAACTGGGGGTGGAGCCTAGTGAATGGATGTCCCCCCCCCCACCCCCCACGCGCGTTCACGTAGCCAAGGGTGAGCACAGGAGTCATGCCCCTGAGCAAAATTTGGCGTTTACCCCTGACGTGCCCCCTAACAAATCATGGCTACGTGCCTAATGCATGTAGCCCCCCTCCCCCTCCCCTAGGGGCGGGTATAAAGGGGGCGGCGGGGGCGCAGCACCCCCTCGGTTGTCGCGCGCAGGGCGCCCCCTCCGCGCGAAGGCGCGGAAGGGCCTCACGTAAGCAGACCAACCGGCCGTCATTTTATGTGTTTTGTAAAATACCATGAGAGAAGCGGGTCCGAAAACCATCTCACACAATACAGGACCCTCCTATAGTCTGTCAGAGAGCCCTATGATAAGGATGTTGAACCCTTTCGAAGGCCTCTAAGGCCTGGCATGGGCCCTCCCAGGCCTGGGGAATGCGGCCCTCGCAAGGCGTTCTGCCACCTCCGAAAGTTGCGGGGACGGAGGAACTTTGAAGTCGATTCTTTTCCATGCAAGCCCACGGCCCGTAATGTTAAAATCTGAAAATGTTTTTGTGGGGGACGCGTTCCCCTGCCCCCACACCCGCTTTCGACGCCCATGGGGCCCTCTCAGGTCCCCCTGGTAACGCCCGCCGCCCAACCGGTAATGCCCCACTTCTCTCGAAAAATGTTGACTACACCCCTGGTGGGGACTTTCGGTTCGAAGAAAAAAAATGGCGGGGCAGTGGGCTGCTGATTGTGGGGGAAACTGCGTTGATGCTGGATACTCAGTGACAAAACTTGCATTGAAATATCGCTTTTCTAAAGGGAATGGGGTGGAGCCGTGACTGAGTGGTTTACCCCCCCTCTTCTAGTTAATATGATTAGACGAGTCCTGGTGGGCTCCTGAGTCAAGACCACTTTATAATGAATATATCACAGATTAATATTTGACGCCCATTGAAGGTTTTATTCCATGCAGTTAACCACCTCCATAAACCACTCTATCCGAACGCGTGCGATTTCCCGTCTGTGGTTTAGACAGTCTGGTGAAAAATATTAGACATGAAAAGCTATCGGGGGCAGAATAAAAAATACCTTGTTTTGTTCTTCTATCCATACCAGGTCATGAATAGATATTCAAATTCATTTACGTACTAAATAATAATTTAAGAAAAAAACACCTACAAAATCCCATGTTAAAGCCAATACGCGGAACCAAGCTGACTGCGATTCCTTGGAGCCTGGGAGGGGATCCCGCACGAACAATTGCACGTGCGTGGGGACGGTTCACGGACAATTCCTTACGCCTTTACCTTACTTAGGACTACCTTGCTGGTCACATAAGGTCAAAATTTGAATATGGATAAATCTGAACAAAAAAGCATGTTAGACCAGTTTTAATCTTAGAAATACATTGCAGCTGACATTTATTTGGCCTTATCTTGTGAAAAAGAAAGACAAAAAACGTTGTTTCTCACTGAGTGAGTGCCTGTCATGATTACCATACTTGAGAGCAGCCATAAGTCAGTAAAATAAAAAAGTATCTATTGGCTTGAAATTTGGTTGGTATTTTTGATGCGGTTCTCAGACATATATTTTTCGTTTGGACTCTCATCTTTGATTTTTTTTCTCTCTCTCGCGAACAACTCTGCAATGTTTGGGAGTGAAAAAAACAACAGGCCTAAACACGAGTATGGCCATTTTGTGAGCCTACAATTTGCTTATGTTTTTGACGTTTTTGGTTAGCAACTGGGCATTTTTGTTCAAAAGTGGCCTGTTCTATACTTTAAGCGTGAGTCTCACTAGTGTGGCGAGGAGGTCAGTAGTGTCGCTTCCCAAAATCGAATTTTTTCGCAAATAAATTGTTTTATTTTCACACAGATGTAAAATTTATGTAGTAAAAGGTACCGGAAGTTTCACGTTGATCAGTCATTTGTGTTTTGAGCTATCGTGAAAACTGTCGGCTCCCCAGTCAAGCGCGGTCTTGTATAGCATATTAGCTCATAGGTAGGCACTACGTCCAAGTGTATCGTTGGTAAAAAGGTGTTTGTTTTACATTGTGCAGGGCACTATACACTGGGTACTCCAAAGTTTTTTTGGTATACACTAGAAATATACTATAAAGACTAAAAACATACCAAAAAAGTGAAGGCCACAACCAGATCTGGAATAATATACCAGGATATGGCTGAATCTTACTCGCGACATGTATGGCGCTTTTGTTTCGATCAACATTTCATATATAAGCGCAATGGTAAGCATTGTCCCTGCGACCCCCATAGGCCAAGTTGTCTTATGACGGCGGCCATCTTGGTACTCACAAAAGTAGTCGGCGGGCGGCGCGATTGCATTCTTTTGGCTAATTAACTACGACAACGTTGGTTAGGCTTGACATTTTGATTCCCAAAATCGAAATTAAATACAGACATCAACCCTTATTTCTATGATACAACTTTGATATATTTCCTGTGAAGGAAAGTCTCGAAAACTTGGCTTGAAAAGTGGCCCATTTTAACATGTAACCCTATGGGCAAGATACGAAGAAGTCACGCCCATGCTACCATATAACTTTGGACCCCCCCCCGAGATTGTGGGTGTTGTGGCGTAAAACTGACGTGCTGTAGCGTCAGTTTGATATAATGTGACGTCACACTGATGTGATGACGTCAGACTGTTCTAATGTGTCGTCAGGAAAATATATAACGTTATACAGACATATTCCCGTCTTATCGACTAAGTATGACGTCATTTTTTTCACCTTGTGCGACATAATTATCGCATTAGTTGACGCCATGCTGATCTGTTATGCCGTCACAACAGCCATGTGTAACGTCACAGGGATGTGGTGTGATGTTGGACTGACGTGACATGACGTCATGCTGATGTGTTGTGACTTCCGATTGCCGTGATGTGACATCACTGATGTATATTGTGACGTCTCACTGGTGTGGTGTTACGCTGACCTGTTCTTGTATGACGTCCGACTGATGTGTGATGTGACGTCAGACCCGCAGGTGCGTGTGATCGGCCTATCGAGTGATGTGGACGCCGCACGCTCCATCATCCACCGCGAAGGGTCTGTTCCTCCTCCTGAGGGTCTGTTCCTCCTCCTGAGGGTCTGTTCCTCCTCCTGAGGGTCTGCTCCTCCTCCTGAGGGTCTGTTCCTTCTCCTGAGGGCCTGTTCTTCCTCCTGGGGGTCTGTTCCGCCTCCTGAGGGTCTCTTCCGCCTCCTGAGGGTCCTCCGGGGTGCTCTGAGCGGCGCTAAGAGGATTGTTGACACTGTTCGATCTACCACATCACCTTTTGTATGTCACCTTCACATCACATTTACACCTTCACCTTCACATCACCTTCACATCACACAGTTTTGCAATTGTTTTGTTCATGCAAGTGTTATCATAAGACAGCAAAGACTGAGTTGTTCTTGTTACTGTGTTTTAACCATTGGTCCGGTCGCTATTTGCGACTGCCATGCATGCGTCCTGTTATAAAGCGAAATCAATTCGATGATTGTACTGATGAACATGAATATGTAAACTATAAGGCGGTTGCAGCCGTTTGCAGAAAATGAGTTAATGATCTCGGCGGTGCGGTGTTTTGAAGTCTAAAATGGTTGATCAATGTCTG